>JAOUZG010031473.1:2332134-2360708 GCA_026289955.1 Argiope argentata | reverse complement strand
AATTAATTGATCTTTCAAATTCATTTTGAAGAATTTTTGTATTAAAATAATCCGAAATAAAGAACATTAAAGATTTCTAATCTGAATAACGTTATTCCAACTGGCGTAGAAAACTCTCACATTAGCGCCGCCCCAATTTGAATTGAAAATTCAAACATGTATAAGGTTTGATAACATTTTACTTAGTGATCAGATCACCAGATCTCACACGCACACATATATCAAAATTTCCACGTGCACGAAGTCGTGGGTAAAAGCTAGTAGATTATATATTATCTATTTGATAGAAAAATATAAATAATGCTATAAATACATCAACAGATTTCTGAATCAATTAATATTCTTCTATATTCACTTATAAGTATATAAGTATAAGAAACAAAAGCAAGAAATTCCGGAAACTATTGCAATTTCGACATAAATTCCTTAAAAGCCAAAAAAAGCGTTTTCAGCCTATAATGCTCAAAATACTTGATCGAAAGCATTGCCACTTGCTCTCTACAAGTATGAAAACTATTTATCACTTACTTGTCGGATAGTTCGCTTCCAAACTCAAAAGTTAAGCTCACGTGAAATAACTTTGTTAAGAGTGGACGAGGTTTTAAAGAGCTGTCATCTGGCAACAATGAGCTTCGGTGGCTGACTAATAGCTTTCTTTGAATCGAGTTGTTCATTCTTAAGCTAACCACAGTGTTCACTTTCGTGTTTGGAGGGGTCATGGAGCAATTTTTATTCACTTAAATGCTAATTATCTTCTATTATCATCAATAGATTACTAAAAAAGAAAGCAACTTTACTAATGAGCTTGTTATTATCTTAGTGTTCATTATCCATTGTGGAAAAGAATACATTGATCTAATATTCGAATTATGTTATCTATAAGCTTGGTCGTAGAAAGAGTATTGTAGAGAAAGAATATACCAAGAATATCGAGAATGTTTCCAAAGCATCTGAACTCGAGACTTTTGTGAATTCAAAAATTATCCGCTATTAACCTTTTTGTTGAAAGACCACTATAGATAGAGTACATAGAAAATATAAAAAGAATTAACAAAATATTCGAATTTGAAACTAGAGAATTTCAAAGTTCTGTACATAATTTCTCGAAGATAGAACATTGCAGAAAAAATAGACAGAGAGTTCCGAATTTATTCAGACATGAGACGTTTATGAATTTCAAAATTCTAGATCATTCTGAATTCGAAAATGCTATTTTTGAAAGGTGCAATTCTTGATTAGAATGCTGCAGTTATTGTTTGAAAAACAACTAGCTAGATAGTTGATATTAAAAAAATATGTTCATCAAAACTTTTCTATTTCGAATCAAATATAACGGTTATAATTATAACTTAAAAAAGTCCCTCAAAAATGCAGATCTCACAATGGAAATCAAGACCCCAGGACCCAGATGGACGCTACGTATTTCTGACTCTATAGTGATTATTTATTTGCCATACATATGTTCACAATGTAATTGGTCAATCTCCCCCCCCTTTTCAGTTGGTAATCTAATTCCCCTGTAAGTTCAGCTCATAGTCACCATTTGTTTCAGTATTCTTGTCACCTCTATCCAGTTATAATTTCAACAAAAAATTGAACAGATTCGTGGTAGATTTGACACCGATGGCATTCGCTCTGGCCATCCCTGAATGCTGTATCGTCTCTTTTTTTCCCATTTAACTTTTTTTTCTTCTCTTTCTCCCATTTTGTGCTCATCCAACTGGTTAGATAACTTAGCGTTATTGGCACCAGGAGCACAGGATGGCATTATGTTATGTTAAAGATTTATATTATATAACGGCTTGGAATTCAGTCGCTTGTCATTAGAATGACTGCAGTGGAATGGTGACAGATAAAAGTCTCCAAAGATTGGGTCTAACGAATTAAAAAAAAAATTAAATCAAACAATTTAATAAGAGGAAATAAAACATGAACTATTTACAGGTATGACCTAGAGACACTTATTATAGGACCAGAGAACCACTAAGCCTAAATTTAAAATAATGATACGTATTTATATCATCTCTTAGTGCTAATATATGCATAATAGCTACGGTTATCGTCTTAAATGTCAACTACGATACCGATTAAACAGCTATATGTTTCATGTCAAGTAAAGTGATTTACCGAAACTAATTATTCACAACAGCAGGTTCAAAATGATTTTCATAATTTTAAAAGGAAGCACGAATGACGAAAGAATTTGAAATTTAGAACTTTAATGTCAACATTTTCTAACACTAACAAATGGGGAGGTGCGTTTCCAAAATACAAGCATGAATGTTCACAATTTTATAACTAAACTAATAATAAAAAAGCAACGTTTCAAAGGAAGTTCTCAACAAAATTAAAAACAACATTTGAGTAAAATAACATGTGTATTTATAAACATCTTGTTTACTTGACAAGCCTCTTGATTTTTATATTGACATTTTACCGCCACCTAATGTTCAATTAATCATTTAAGTTGATTGAATTTTCCTTTAAATCGTTTTAGCTTTACGATAAAGTATTTAAGAAAATTAATTGCAAAATCACAAGCAATTTATAATAAAGAATTATAATATGAATTTTAAAATGTGAAATAGCCATTGAAGAATTATTTACTTTTAGATTAGGTCTCCTGGGATTATTTAAAGATTGTATATTATAGTTATAAGCATTTTGTTGTTTGATCACACAAGGATATTAAAAAGGCCGTTCAATTCGTTTTCCCCGTGATCTAAGTGTCCTGGGTTCCAGTCCCGGTTCGGGCTCGGTTCTTCTTCATCTGTTTTTTGTGTTGGAGGTGTGAATATGCACACTGTTAAAAGGGTCTGCGTAATCGAATGTTATACATGAGTAGCTAAGATGTATTCTTGGCCCTGGTTGGCGTTACTTTTAAAAAAAAAAGAGACACTCAATTGGCTAGAAATCACCGACTGCTTTCACGAGCTAGTCTTTGGCAAATTCTATTAGAAACATCAACAACGTAATATTAAAAATAATTTTTAGTTATTACGCTTATTTACACATTAAATACTTAATTTGCGTACATTTTATCACTGGTCTTATTATAAGTATCATTAAAAACTTATGAATTTTTTTTTAAGTTAGCGAACTAGTTTATAATAGTGACAATTTTTATATAATATTTAAATAATTATTACCGGGAATCTCGCCAATTATGGTGAATTTGCAAAAAGTTAGTACCGCCAAAGCGCATGTGGATGATTACATATAGTTGTCAAATCAGACAAAGTGTTTTCTACTGCACCCTCTCTACACAGTCTTCGTAATGCAGTTTTTGTAACACTAGCTTAATGTAGTACGATATTCATAAAGTCCTAGGCAATTTGAGCCTTTCTCTACTAAGCAAGCCCCAATATCCTAACATATTATACACTAATGGGCCAGATTATGTTTCAAACGAGTGTTGTCGGATTTTATGAGTGAACGCCTTTTGAAATAAATTGTTTTACATTTTGCATCCATCGTGTGAGACAAAAACAGGACCGCTGTTGTAGACTGTATACGACCATTTGGGACGTATCAGTGGGAAAAGGGTTAAAATGTCATGGAGAATACCAATTGAGGATTTTTTTAAACCATTGAGACCATTTGGTGATTGGGTTACCCTGATTGAAGGTCTCGCCTTATGGAAGATTTCTATGTTCAAAACCATATTGTACTAAAAAAAGTCTTATATGCGTTTGTTGCCAATTAAATCTTACACCTTGATTTAAAATTCTGCCTTTGGAAACAGGATATGACTCAGGAATAATTGTTTTTATATTACTGATTAGAACAACGAGATCAGTTTCAAAAATAGTTGTATATAACAAAGGAAAAATCCTTTTTTGATACTATATTATGAATTAAAATATTGCACAAAAATAGAACAAATAAAATATTATAAAATGGATGGAAGTATAAAACAGTTACATCTGAAATATGTAATCTGGAAGGTTTTAGATTAATAGTTAAGATCTTTAAACAATATGATGAGATTATTGATTTTTATAAAGTGTAGATAAAAAATGAAAATGTGCTATTTAGAAAAAAATAGCATCAAAGTGAAAAATTTTAACGATAACCTCGAAAAAGATTTGTTTGAGTTTGAACTAAAATCATTTATAGGGCTTTAAAAGTCGTACTTTTAACACTGGATAAAATAATTACTAACAGATGAATAATTACTCACTTTTCTATCAATTTCTTCTGGTTATATCTTTATAAAACGACCTTTTTCATTTTAATTTATTTTACAGCTAAGGTAAATTGATTCTTTTTGTGTTTCACTGTAATTCTAACAACATTTAATGATAAGAAAATTCAGAAAAGTCTTCATCTTTTATCACTTAAAATCATTTAGAGAGAAGAGAATGATGTTAAAAATTATTAGATTAGATCTATCGCTAAACGAAATTTTAATAAAGTTTTATTTCAAAGTTGATTAATTAAATCGGCTTCTCTTTCTTAAATTATACACAGGCTGTTTGAAAGCGAATTTCGCGATTTTGAATTAATTAATTTAGAATTAATTTTGGCAGCATTAAGACGACAGCATTTCCCCTTCTTTGGTTGACAGCTACGCTTAATAATAGTTATTGTGCTTCGCAGATTTAAAGTGTATTCTCGTCAAATTCTCATCGAAGCTCTAACATGCTATCTTCAATTTCCATGATCGAGACAAATAAATAAATGCTTCACTTTATGCCTCTCAAGCTATTTGTATTTTCTAAAATAAAGCTAAATATTGTTGAGAAAATTTTCGGTGCATTTTTATATTGATATTGTAGAGACACTTTTGATAGCATTGTAGAAAAATTAAAAGTTTAGATTTTTGTAAAGTTTAAAGCAATATATTAGAAATTTTGGTTGAATTTAACCTTATCGTACTCTAATAGAGCATAAGACAAAATATTTAATGATCTATACAATATGTTATAATTTGCTGTGTAAATGTTTGATATAATTTTTTACAATTTTTCCTTCAAATTGTAATTTTTATTAAAAAGTTTCTTTGTTTAAAATTTTGCTATGCTTGGTTATTAAAATATTGACACAGATTGTTTAAATTTTATAAACAACGCTTATGATAGTATTGTTTATAAAATTCTGAAAATAGGAAAATCAGATATTCTATAATTGAAAAAAAAACACAATCCATCAATCGCAATATTTCTTTTCTTCATAAGATTTTCTTATCAGTTGTAAACGATAATTTATACATCACTCAATAACTTACATTCAATGAAATAAATAAAAAATATTCATCTCAAATAATTAAAGCAAAATCTATCAAAGTAACACTAATGCTCTTAATTAAAAAGAAAGCAGTACAAAAAATAACTTCAAAAATCCGAATATGATTTAGTAATGTTTCTAACAATATTTATCTCTCGTGCTACTTAAAAATATTTTAAGGAGTTATTTAACTTCTTTTTCTTTTAGCTTAAATGTTATCTTCTTTCCTTACTTTCTGTTTAATAAGCAAAAGATTTTTGAAAAATACAAAAGAAAACCTTTGAAAAAAGAAGAATATTCGCGTCAGCAAGCTTCCATCCAATTTATTTTCTGTCTATAAGTTTTACGGCTAAACAGATAATACTTTTTTATTGGAAAATAATTTATCAGCTTCAAAATAGTTTCTCGCCAAAATTCCCTCGCGTGTGTTTCAAAAACAGTAGCAATAAATTCATGTCTATTTATGTAACTATTATGAAAAAAGTTTTTATTATTTATATTTTACATCGCAAACGATATATTCATGTAAATTTTTTGGGTTTTTCTTTCTCAAGGATTATTCCTAAACTTTTATTTTGTGTTTATATAAATAAATAATAATAAAATTTCATTAATATTAACTTACATTTATTGATAAAAGTTTTTTCGTTAGTACTAATTAACATTTATTGATTATTTACAATAAATTTATACCAATTGATATATTATTAAAGCATTTAATTTCTGTAAAAATTAAACTTTAAAATTAATTTTCTATTTAAAGGTATTCCTTTTTTGAATAAAAGTTTTTAAAAGAGATTTTATCAAATTTAGAGAATATATTTTATAATGGAATGTTTAGTATAATCAAAAACGTCATTATTAATGATATAAAACTCCTATTATATTTTAGAATTTATTATTATTAAAGATAGTTACTTAACATTTTATTCACTTTTTGCATTTTGCATAATTTAAAGAAATCGTTTATGTTGTATTATGTTAAAGTTATACTTATAATTCACGTATTGTTTTCTGATATAATAAAGTTTTAGATTTGACTTTATCAAAAATTAAAATATCTAAATTGGTACTGTTACAAGCCTATTTTCGTTTCATTCTTGGTGTAAAAACGAATATTATATATGCTGTTGAAGAAATATTAAAAATATATACATTTTTGTTTTATTTATAAATTTTCTAAATTGGTTTTATCTGTAAAATATTGTATCAAACAGTATCTTTAAAAAACAGACATTTTATAATTCAGTCAGGAGATAAAAAAAAACTCTATGAAATAAATAAAAATTCGTTTGCATATTCAATTTTCAAAATTTTGGAAAACTGTCATTTTATATCCAACCATGATACCTTTCTGCCAGTCGAGCGCAAGCAAAAAGTCACCTAATATTGTTGAATTCTGCTGACTGTTTTGTCATTCGCTTCGCTTGGCGACTCGGCTCGCGTTTGGTTCCTAATTGGCGATTTTTGTGTCCGCCAAACGGAAAAGTACCCCAACCATAATGACGTCCCACTTAAAAGTTAATTATGTGTTACTTAGTGTTACACTTTGCAATTTTCAGCTTTGGTCAAGTGATGTCTAAACCATCACTTGTTTCTACTTCACATCAACTTGTTTTTACTTGGATAAAGCAAACTACAGTACTCTCCCAAGTATCTAGACTATTGAGTTGAAAGGGTAGGCCAGATTGCAAGCTGCATTTCTTTATTCACCTGTACCAAAAAAAAACTCACTGTTACAATATATAGTGGCTCATTTTTATTGAGTACTAAACTCTCCTTTCACCTCAAATCAAGCAGAATGTGAACACAGCCATTATTTGGAGAATCGTAGAAGCAGTTAAGACCAGGTTGATTTATAATAGAAGACTTCGTAATGGTAGTTTATATTCATTTATATACTGTACTGCACGTTTCAAGAATTTATTAAAGGAAAAGTAAGTTAAAAGAAACAAACTGTTTTACACTTTAACATAAATTCAGCAGTGCCTAACTTGTTATTATTGTTGTTGCTCCTAATCTCTATGGCCTGATTTAGCCGGACCAAATCCGAAAATCCGTTGGCAAGGAGAAAGTCAATGACGAGGAAGGGAGAAGAATTAATTTCTCCCCAAAGATGTCCCAAGCAGTCTAGAATACGTTCAGCAGAGGTCTGATGTTGGCGATATTTCGGGCTATCAGAGTAAGATTTTTCACCTTGAGAAAAGAAAATACATTTAAGATGTCCACTGTAAATGCGCGACAGGCAAGTGTTCACGTTTCTATCACAAGGGAGAATTAAGGACTGTTCGCCGTTTAGGCCCTATACCAATCAGGAGTAGGGTTTACCATTCAAATTCTTCTTATTTAGGTGTTTCGCTTCAGAGAAGAGTTCTAAATATGCCAGTTCAGCGGTAGATGAAGTCAGTAGGCTGCTTCCTTTCTTTGAAAGCCTGCCAGCTATTTCATTACCAAGTAGATTTACGTGAGATGGGTTTCACTGAAAGTGAATGCTATGTTGGAGTGAAATCAGCTTCAACCTCTAAAGAATAGACTAATTTGCTTTATTTCCCACACAGGTCCGATTATTAAGGTGTTCCATTGCGCTGCGGCTATCAGTGAGAATGCAAAAGTTCTTCTAAATATTTTCTTGTGGAAGGGACTTAAATCCCACATAGATTTCAGTAGTTTACTTCTAAAAGCGGAACAGAGCCTAATGCCTGACTTAAATGCAGGAAACATAAACAAAATGTTAACGTTAACCGACTAACTGACTTTAGTTTTAATTGATAAATGATTACACAGATGTGAAGAGATACCCCTTAACACTTCTCTTTTCCTGTCCCAACTTGTATTTTGCACAATACACGTAGGATGATTGTAGAGGACGCCCGCTTTCAATGCCTTGTTAAAGTTGTTAATGCTACACTCTGTTTTCCGCATTTATTTACGATAAAAGGAAACTACGTCGGATAGTAAGGAAGCCGGATAATCGCGAATCGTATTATCGGGAATGTGCTGTTGTCCATATATCAAACCGATTTGTATTCTTTGTTCCTCATTCAGTGTTTGAAACAAAAATCCGGAAAATAAAATTTTACATTAAAACCATAGAATCATAAAATAAATAAACACATTTCATATTTTACCATAATTCTCTGTTTCTAGGACTTACTGTTAACCACTATTCCATGTTAAGCTGAGTGATGTGAAATAGTATGAAAAAATATTGTCTGCTTTTGAATTCAAAATTATTCCAATTATTTCAAATAATTTTTCCGAAGTTATCCCTAACACAGAATCTTGAATTAACTTTTTGCCATTTATTCCTCTACTCGTCTTCGATTTTCATTTCTGATTCTATGAATATTAAATAAACTTGATCATATATAAAATCAATTTTCTCTGATTGAAATAAAATTTAAGAAATTAAACCATTAAAATGAGTCATTTATTTCTAACTGGAAAAATACTTGAATTTTTAAAAAAAATCTGGATTTACAAAATAGTCAGGATTTGTGTGAGCATTATAGAAACGAAATAATCTATTGAAAGGAAACAATATTGTTGATGCTACGATTTATTTTTTTACATTAGAAAAGTCTTAGAAATTATTCTTTTTGTCTCTTATGGGATCTTTCGAGGTGAATGAAATTCTCTATTACAATTTTCATTAGTTAATCTGTGGCAATCACGTCCGATATGTAAATCGAATATCAAACCACTAACAGTCCATATGAATAAAAGAATATAGTATATAAATATAAAATATATCATACAAAAATATAAATAATAAGATAATAATATGAATAAATATTCATTAAAATACTATTCATTATAAAATATAAAATTGTTGATATTAATATGTGGTTATGTTTAGCAACTTAGAACATCATTCAAAAATTTCAATGTTACCTCTGATTGCTACTCTCAAGGAATACCAAATTCAAGAAATCAATGAAACAAGGAATAACCAAACAGAATCACAAAGTTTCTTTTTCCTTACTGGCAATACCAAAATTCGATATACAAGTAAATTCCGCGGTAGGAAGAAAGTTGAATGGAAAAAAAGAGACTTAATTCTCGTATTCAAGACATATTCATTAGAAAGTTGCTTTTCAGCTGGAGCATCGAGTAGTTTGCCCAACGTCCTTGGAATACCCAATTCGAACGTGATCGAAATAATTCGTCAGCAGAACCATAATGAAGATGCTAACGACCAGGATTCGAAATGGATGTCTGTGAATTGCTTTAGATGTTCCTTTGGCCATTAGCATTGGCCAGATTGAATTTGTTCCTTTTTACCTCCAAAAAGTTTCCTCCCGTAAATATAAAATTATTGTGATAAGTTAAAAATTATTATAGATCAGAGAGTTTGTGCCTAGTAATAAAAAAAGAGCATCTTATTGCATGAGCAACATATTTGAATTTTAAGAAATTTAAGCTTATATATTTGGAATTATCGAGTTAAAACAAATGTTCATGTTTTGAATTTTTATAAATAGAATACAATGTGAATTACTGAAATAAATGGAAATTATTCAAACATTACTGAAATAATTATAAATTCTTCACTGTATTATGAAACTCCTCAAAAGAAATTATTTTTTAAAATAAAATAATTCTTTCAAAAAGTATACACTGCCTTTTTGGTTGCATTAAATTATTAAGCACTTTAATTGCATTTATTTTTAAATGCAATTTTGACATTTCTATCCTTGCATATCCGACATATCCTGGTTTGCAAATTTTGAATACTCATAAATAGAATGTAATTTGAAGTGCTGAAAGAACTATAAAATCTTTTGCTAAAACTGCAATAATTATAAATTCTTCGCTGTATAATGAAAATAATCACAATGGGTTATTTTTAGAAATAACTCTAGTAAAAAGCACTTTGCCTTTTGGGTTAAATTAAGTTATTGAAGCACTTTCATTGCATTTATTTTTAAATGCAATTTTGCCATTTATATCCTTGCATATCATTATTAAACACAAGATGTGTTGACTTATCTTGTTTTGAAAATTTTGAATACTCATAAATAGATATAATTTGAAGTGCTGAAAGAACTATAAATTCTTCAGAGAATACTGTAATAATTATAAATTCTTCGCTGTATTATGAAACTGCGCAAATAGGGTTAGTTTCAGAAATAAGACAACTCTTTCAAAACGTACGCTGCCTTTCTCGTTGAATTATTTTATATACTTTTATTCCTTTTTTGATGCAATTTTGTCATTCGCATCATTGGGTATCATTATTAAATGCAATATATGCCGCTTTACAATTTCAATAAATCTGATTACCATTGATTAACTAATAATAGAAAATATCACGATCATTGGAAGAGTGCTAAAGAATAAAAAAGAATATTATTTGTTAAGTAAATACCTAATTCGTAATAAATATATAACATTGGATACTTAATTTCTTTACAAAGAAATGCTCTCAATTCAAGCTGTTTAGGAACGCCGAAAACAAAAATAATCGGATTAAAACAAATGAGAATCATTAACAGAAAAAAAATACAATGCTGATTACAAAATTTAAAAAAATGCTGAAGTCAAATATTAACACTTAACATCCAATCTGTCAGTGAAGGAATTAGCATGTATATATATATTTTCATCCTAGGTTTTGTTTGAACAATAAATTTAGTCCCCGTAAAATTCTAGAATGCCGTGATGCCAAATCATGAGACGGGATTTGCGCTTCTAATAAAGCCACACGTAAAAGAACCTGTAGAAATCTTAAATTTCACATCGAAATAATGGTATACGAAACAGATTTTCATTTTAAAATGTTATCTGTTTAGTTTTGTTTCCATACAATCGCACAGTGAAAATATTTAATCAATTTATTAACTATTATTTCTAAAAAATATCGAACAAAAATGTTTAAATCAATTTTAATGAATAAGAAATGTTTTGAAATTTGCTGATAAGGATATTTTTTATAGATTTTTTTTATTTCCTTCTTAATTATTTAAATAGGGCCGACCTAAAAGACAGTTTTCGATAATTGCTCTAAATGATAACTTTATTTAGATCGAAAAAAACCGAATAGAACTCCGAGACTGAAATTAGTTTTTTTTATTCCTGCATATATCTTAAGGGTGTAATGAAATCTTCATAAGAAAGATAACATCTTCCGTACACGAGTAATTACTTTTGTCTTTCTTACTCGACTACAAACCATAATTTTACGAGTTTGGTCCTGAACCGCCATTCAACTCCACAAGGACATAAAAGAAACGTCACTCTGTCCTGTAGATGATTATCTCATACAAGATATTATACTCCAATGGCAAAAAAAAAAGTTTGCCATTTCAGAGATTGTACAAATATTTTTCTACCTAATTTAAAATGTCTTCAAGTTTCCATTCTAGTTCATTTAATATTATTATTTTTCACAGAAGATATTAAAATAGAAATAAATAAACATGCGGAACAATTGTAAAACTCATCATTTCCATTGGAAAAGGATGTTAATAATGAAATTTAATCATGATCTTATTTATTAATTGTCTTTACAATCTAACTGCATTCATATGAAAGAAAACGCCTTTATTGTACAAAGTAATTACATTATTCAAATTAATGTTTTGTTTATAAAGCAACTAAAGTTTTCTGTCCGTAACTTTTTATTATATTTAAAAAGCTAGTACCTTCTAATCTGTTTTGTTTCTATCTTCACTAAAAACAAGTAATATATATAACAAATAAAATTAAATAAATTCCTGCTAAGGTCAACAAAGACTAAAAATTATATTAGTAATTTTTTATTAAATAATTAAAATTAATGTAAATTATTTATCAAAAAATGATTGATTTTATTAAGAATTGAGCTCGCATTCTTCACCGTCACGTGAAAAATACCCAAATCTTTGTCTTTCACCATTTGAACTACTGCATGTTTATTTCAATTTTCATTACAAACGGCTTTAACTCATCTAAAGTATTAAAAATTAATTAATTTCAATAAATGAATGAATATTTAAAAAAACTGTATTAACATCAAGTAACATCCACTACAAGTTTTAAAAAATGTATTTGAGCTTGAGTGGATAAATAAAAAGTATTTTATTAACGATTGAAAATTTGAACAAGATATATAAATACATATAGGAAGAGTCTGATCTAATAATAGGAATTGAATAATAGCTAAGTTGTGGAAATATAAAGAAGATAGCGAGAGATTCTTGAAGGTCAAATCATTATGAATGCTCATCTCCCTGATTTTAAAGAGGTTATCTGTTATTATTCTACTTATAATTTTAAAGATTATTATTTAGTATCTTTACTTGCTTTCTTCTTCTTTGACATGAAGTAAAATTAGAAGTATATACACAATTTCTCTATAAGCACACATTCTAAATGTTAAATATGTTGGCTTTTCTATACTTTCCCTTATAGAAAACTCTTGCCAAATTCCTTTCCCCCTTTCGATATGTATAATTAAATGAATTCCTTGGGCCATGCTTTGTTAGTTAGAGATTCTGACCAAGATGGATTTGGCGGACAGTTAGAATTTCTAAGAAAACTTAAAGGATGTCCGAACGCCCATTTTCTCAGTAACCTATTAGCTAAGATAAAAGTCCTTGTACAGCAAACCCTTAAGAAAACGATCTGTCATTGCCAATTTTGACGAAGAGGTTTATTAATTTTGAAAAAGACATAAAAGTGATATTAGTAAAGAGAGAATTAAAACTGTTTTCAGATTTTTTTTAAAAAGTGAAATATTTTTCAAATTTTGTATGGGATGTGTTCAGAGGAAGTCTGTATGTCTACCTGAGGGAAAAATGAGCAAAATGAAGAGAATATGTAAAGATAAAGGAAAAATTTATTATATAAGTTAAATATATAAAATATGGATCCGAATGAAATACGTTAAGGATTAATCGTCTGTTGGTTCCTTGAATGCAATCAATCTTTTGTGTGCATGTAAACGTAGTAACTCAAATATGCAGTGAATTAAATGAATAAAATTCAGTATATGACAATGTGAGCACAGTTTTCTCATTAAAATATTATCAGGCCATACATAGTACTATCTATCGTATTTTAAAAATATAAATGTAGTGATATAAAATTTTATGAGCATATTAGTACAATGTAGCATCAAAAGAAAGCTTTTATTTCTAATTATTCTTTTGCATATTTTTTAAATATGTCCAAAGATACTTCAATGATAACTCGATTTCTCGAACTACCGATAAAGAAAAAAGATCTTGTATGATGATAAATAATACTTTGATTCATCGTACACAAGATAATGTACAATTAATCAAGAATTATGTACAACCACATTTGTCGAATGATTGTGAATTATTGTAAATTTATTTCATTAAGTGAAATATCGTTTATCTAATTCGGATAATTTTCTTAAAATTTCGCCTTCTGTAAAATGCTGAAAGATCAAATAATATTAGGAAATATACATTCGAAATTTAATGAAAAATAAAAATATATATTATTCATTAGAAAAAAACACTCATTAATTTTTAACTACTCAAAATATTAAAATCCATTTCTTACGCTTTCATCTTTGTTTTCAAAAAAGCTGTTATCCACATTCTTTTTAATTCTTTCAAATGTTCTTTTTATAATAAATCGACTTCCTTTTCGTAATAAATTAATATTAATAAATTTATTCTTATTAATTTTTAATCTCATTCTTTTTTTTACCTTGCGAGTTTTCCCATTGGCAATAATAATACGCAGAAGATTTTGCATAAAATATACATTATTTGAATTATCATTTTAATGAAATTTCCTTTTAAAAAATTCAACCCGCGTTCAACAAATAAACAAAAAAAATATTTTTTTAAGTAATTACCATCACTGAAACGTAGTGGAAAGAAATTAAATTTCTTTTCTCTTACTCGATGAATACGTAATTTTAATAAAAACAGGTTCATTATGTAAGAAAAAATGGATTCTTTTGCTTTCTGCATTAAAAAATTAAGATAATTCCTTTTTTCTCCTTTTAATAACAAAAGGATTCAAACAAGTTCTGTAAATTATATTATCTACTTACTCTAACTAAGGAAGCTTGTAAAATTACAACTGCTTATAATATTTGATAAAATTTTGCATAATTTATCATAAATTGTTATTCAAATTTTTTAAACAGATTTTTAAGGAGCAATTTCACTTAGAACTGTCTACTACATCGTTTCTTTTTAAATAAATACAATTCTTTAAGAAACTCCTTAAAACAAACGAATAATTAAGTATATAAATTAATATTTAACATTTCTGAATCAGTAAAACCTTTTGAATTTTTAAGTAATAATATAAATAATAAAGAAATTCAAATAATAAATTTTGTTAAAAAAAATTCTAACTACGAAATTCAAACTTAAAGGGCACTGTTATTTAACCTCAGCATTGCACACATTTCTGTTTCTTGCATTTTATTAGTGAAATTCTGATTTTTTTTCATACAGAATTAAAATCATCCGTTTAAAAGAAATACTGAATTTTGCGTTATTATAATATTGTATTCCATTTGTGTGTGTGTATGTAGTTGTATATTGGAAAATAATCCTTTTTCGAATACATTAAAAAGGCGATTAAGTTCCCAATATCCTTTTTTCTTTAAATTCGGGCATAATTTTTTTTCTTGGCGTTAATTTAGTTCCTCATTATAGTAATAAAATGTTAAAATTATATTGGCGATGAAAAATTTCTCCTCATAATAAAGAAACAATAAGTTTGATTTAAGAAGATAAAATAGTTTTCCACACACACACACACACACACACACACACACACACACACACACACACACACACACACACACACCCACACACACACACACACACACACACACACACACACACACACACACACACACACACACACACACACACACACACACACGCACACACACACACACACACACAAACACACACAGTGAAATTCAAAACAATCAAAATGAATATACCAATTACAAAAGGCTATAACTATTTAACGAAAAGAATTTACGGATAGGATTAACACCTAATGTAGACGGAAATTCAAAATCTTGTACAAATAGGTTAAATATATCCGACTTCTCTTAGTCACACGGACAATATCTAGGCCGTAATCCCTTTCCCACCATGCATTCTGAAGCATGTCTCCAGTCACTGACACAAGAACATTACTAATGTGTCCTTTACTCCCCATGTTTTCTATGGGAACACATACACATGCACATGCTCCCTAAACACTTTACATGCCCAAAACAATTGAAGAACTCAAAGTACGCATTTTTAACGCGCACCTAACACCACATTTAAAATTCATTTCAAGTATGAGCTTAACCATTTAAAATCAAATTAAATTGTTTAATTCTAAATTAGCTGGAAAATTACTCGGTTTGTTTAACATCACATTTAAAACCCTTTTAAGATGCTTCATCCAAAATTACTTGGGAAATTACTCGGGTAGCTCGTAAATTTTGAGAAAAAAAAATGTTTGCTTTTATTTCTGGAATAAATTTCTTTCCGATACTTCTCACACAAAAATTCCTTTAAATGCATAACAACAACTTTAAAATTTATTTTATGTATGAGTTAGACATTTGAATCCCCACTAAAATATTGCATCCAAAATTACCTATAAAATTGCCTCATTTATTTAACAGCATATTTAAAACTATATTAATGCACTTCATCCAAAATTACCGAAAAAATTACCTCATTTATTTAACATATTAAAAACTATGTTAATATACTTCACCAGAAATTACTAGGAATTTTGCTCCAGTAGATTGTTAATTTTTGAGATGAAATTAGTTTATGCTATAAATGTCTTTCCAATATTTCTCACAGAAAAATTATATTAAGTCTATAGTATCTCATTTAAAATTTATTTGGAATATGAACTATACAATTTAAAGCCTCATTGACATGTTTTGTGTCAAATTACTTAAAAAATTACCCCATTTCTTTAACGCCAAATTTAAAATCTCATTAAGATGCTTCACCCAAGATTACCTGGAAAATTACCTCATTAGTGTGTTAATTTGGAGTAAAAATTAATATTCTCATATTCATGCTATAAATATATCTTTTCGATATTTCTCAAAATAAATTGTTTAAGTACATATAATTTCATTAAATATTTATTTTTAGTATGTGTTAGAAAATTTAAAACTACATTGAGAACTTTCATTCCAAATGACCTGGAAAATTTTTCGCATTAGTTGGAAACCACATTGAGATGTTTCATTCAAAATTACTTGAAAAAAATACCCATTTTTTTAAATTTTGGGTAAAAATTAACTTATATTTATATTATAAATCTATTTCCAATACTTCTTTCGCAAAAGTTATTATAAATATATAACATCTCATTAAAAAATTTAAGTATATAGCTAGACAATTTAAAACCACACCGAAATGTTTCAACCCAAATTACCTGGAAAATTACCTCATTAATTTAACGCCTTGATGGGATTTCAAAATATAAAATATCTGCATAGATTTTCATCAACCTTCTGCATATCCCCCAGCTGCAAGAGGTCTATTTCAGGATCTCTTTCCTTTTTATTGATTCTCTCTCTCTAAAGAGATGTCTATTTTTAACCCCTCCATCGATTACTGTCGTAACAAGGTGGATCCATATTTCTTTATTTTTATTCTATCACAGATTGGATCCCATCTTTTGTTCGGTAACATCCACATCGGTGTGGCAGGGAGCTGGAAGCAATTTGTTTCTGTTAGCGTATTTTGTCATTTGTATTGCCTGGCGTTTGTGCTGCTGTTTTCGTGCTACTGGGGAAAAATGAATCTTATCGTGTTTTTTCTATCTCTTTATCATAACAGTTTCTTTTTGTTTCTCTTCAAAAGAGAAAAGTTTTTTTTTCTTTTTCAAATTGATAAAAATGTGTCGAAAACAAAGTTTTAATATCTTTGCTGGTGTTTGATAAAGGAGTTATTTCAAAATGAAAAGATAGAATACCATGAGATTATATCATTAATATTGTTCAGCATCTGAAAAAATCCGTTTGTTCCAATATGTAAAAAACAAAACCTTCAGTCCTATCTTAAAGAATAAAAATGCGAAAAAATTAAACTATTTCTAAATTTTTTATTGTTAAATATTTAAATATTTAAATTTGTTGATGATTTTGATAGTTCCCTCCCCAATATTGGTAATTTACATTTCCATATATTTTTCAAATAAAAAATGGCAATTACTTTTGTAATTATTCAGAAATGTATATCTTATAGACGAATAAAATAAATCGATACATGGTAAATAATTTCATTAAAAATGATAATCCAACCACAATTTTTCTTCTTGCCAGGAAATATTGAAATGAATTCTTTAAAGGCCATTTTCTTTTTGTTAACAATTTCGTCCTGGTTATATCAGTTAATCATTATGTTTATTTTTAATAAATATTTCTGAGCGGATTTTACATCATTTTCCAGAAATACCGCTGTGCTCATTTCATGAAAACTATATCTTGTATTAGTGCCCTTAATGGCCCATTGGTTTTCCTGGACTATTGCTAATATTTCAGTTACTTCTACTGTATATAACTTAATATTAATTCTTTCCACAACCAAATATTTGCAAATTTCCAAATATCATACTATTTTCGTTTGAGTTATTTTGATAGCCTTATACATATTCTATTTACTGTCTACATCAACCATCACACTAACAATAAGGGTTCATGCTACCATAGAACTATTTAAAAATAATTATATTGTTAGGACTTAATGTTATGGACGTGAGATGAAGAATATATTGTAGTACTATCTGAAAATAACGTGACATATGAAATGGACATAGGTATCTACTCTATTAACTAACTGCCGCAGAATTATAACTTTATTTTCGTATTCTTCACGTAAATTACATTAATATTCAGAAACATCCCGTTTGGCATCCGATAATGGATGAAAAATCGCGTCACCAATCGTAAGATAAATGATAAAAAGGGTTGATTTTCATTGAAAAATTGGAATTTATTTTTGAAAATAAAAATTAATATTTTAATGTAATAAAAAGACATTTCACCAAAATTAGTTTTTATTAAAAATATGATTTAAATTATCGGTGTTTTTACAATAATAATAAATCAGGAATAATCATAAAATTTCAAAAAAATCGCTTAATTTACAATTAATTAGAAATTGAATTGAATTATTTATGTATAGAATCGAATTATTATATATTTATTTATGTATTGAGTAAATATTTACGGGAAACCCAAGAGTTCATGAATTTAAAGTACATGCTTTATATCTGGTAGCGTAAATCTCCATAGTATTTCTCTCAAAAAAATACCTCTTATTTCATACATTTTCCTCCTTTTCATTTGTTTTAGAACACAAAATATCTTAATTACATTTTCAGTCTTCCCTCTCTTCTACATTTTTATTCCATTTTTTTATTTCCATGCTTCCTCCCAAAATCGGAATGAGAACAAAAAAGCGGTGAAAATTTCGGTAAAACCTTAGAAAGAGAAAAAAATGTAGGATTTTCCTTAATTTTTCTTTAGAACCGGAATTAGAAATCCTGTCTCTAAGGGAAAAAATAAATATTAGAAGAGGAGATACACTTTTCGGGCACTAAAATGAGTTAAGCCTTCTTAACATTGGTCTACATTCTTCGATTTGTTTATTGTGAAGATTATCTTTTTCTTCGTTCCTCTTTTATTATTATTCTGGCTCATATTATTGATTTTCTTTTTTTATATCTTTTTTTTTTCATACGATTCTTCGCTTCCGTGAGATGCAGTAAATCACTTTTTATGCTTGATGATTTTCGGGAAAAGTTAAAAGAGGAAATGGACCGCAACAAGAGTGAGATTATATTGTTGTTGTTTTTTCACCTGAAATTTCTTATTTAATTTAAGACGTTATTTATATAGCATATCTTGTCAACAAATGAGAAAACGAGATTGAATTTCGGGATTATGGCAAATAAACAATTCATGTACGAGGCAAATCAAGTAAACACTTTGTGTAAAAGACGAATCTACGAGAGTATGGCAAGTAAACAATTCACGTACGAGAAGAATCTACGAAGCTACGGCAAATAAACAATTCGTGTAAAGACGAATCTACGAGATTATGGCAAGTATACAATTCGTATAAAAAACGAGCCTACGAGATTATGGTGTACCTTCTGTGAACTCCTTACTAGAAAATTTGATTGATTGATTTAGTAGAATTCAATGGCTTAAAATCCCTACCAGATTATGCTGCCTCAAACATATGGTATTAGTTGAAACTTTATTTTATTAATTCTTATTTATTTAAAAAATTTATCATTTGTCATGATTAGTTTACATTTTTGTTATAGGTAAAAAAAGTAAAAACATTTTAAAAATTGAATAACTTTTAATTAGAACAAATGGTAAAAATAAATCCATTTTAAATCGTAATTAGAGATGGAAGTCAAAATGATTCCGTGTTGTTCATTATGCTCTGATTATTACTATTTGATCCCTGAATATAATCCTCAGTGTCTTCAAGTTTTTGTTTCGGCAATATGTTGTCAAAAGTCTTAGAATGAACACGAGCGGCGCATTGGGGGGGGGGGATTCTCAACAACAAATGCCTGTACGTGAGTCGAGTGTATCATGTTTTCTATTAGATAAAATGAACCAAAGATCAATAGCATGTTTAACTGAATAAAGTGTATTTGTATTCTTGAGATCCCATTCACTTTGCCATTTAGAGAGGACGTTCATTTAAAAATATTTTTTTAAGCAAAGAAAATTTGAAATTAACTCCGAGTGTTTAAGGAAGGAAAGAGTTATTGATCCTTACTTCTAATCCAAATTTTTTTATAGTAGATTTCAAAAATTTTGAAATAATTCCAAAAATATTAATTTTTTTCTCTTTCAACTCAACCTTTATTCAGTTCATCATAAGACATGAGCTCATTGTGATCCGCTTCCAAACTTTGACCTATGGGCTCGTGATCATCGCGTCTTCACAAGCGAAGTGAAGTGAAATATTTGCTAAGGTTGAAGAAATATAGCATGGAAGAAGCTGGCTTTAAATATTTTATAGTTTCTATTAAAAAATTATGATAAGGATCTCATTTTAAATAAAGACTGCTTTTGGAAATCTTTTATGTTATATACTAACTTCGGAATATCTGCAATTAGGATCATAAAATTGATGACAACGTGGCTATACATTACGCGATGAGACCATTTATTGCGCCATTGGTGACAGATTTTGGAATTGGTCTTCAAATCAAAAGCAATAAAATGTAAGAATAATTTCAGGAACAAAGCAATACCTAAAGAAATCATTAGTGGTTTACATAAGAAATATTACCAAAAACTCATTATTTTATAGAATAAGATTATTAAAACTCATATTTATAATAAACTAATTTCTAATCTTGATAATGATTTTATAAAAAAAAATAAGTACTAGAGCCTTTTGCCTTACTTTCTAATTTTAGAAAGATTGCAATTACCTGATGATAAGTCATAGATAGGCTCTCCGTTCTGTCACGAAGGCACGCGGATTAACCATAGACATTGACTGACCGGACTGCCGCAAATGCAATTAGTGGGAAATGTAGTTGAGTCCTAGAGGCCGTCACCTGCTAAGTTACAACCCTCCCCGAAGGAAGTACGTCTCGTCATCGATGGGTGGAGTCTAAGTCCCACCTATTAGTGTACCCACAGGGTTGACGAGATTCAACTAACATACCGGAAGCATCTCATCTTCAATTACGAGGTACTCCATAGAGGATATAACCTGATGATAAATTTGATGACAATACACCTTTGTCTTATGCGGATAGATCATTCATGGTGCCAATTGGTGACAAACTGTGCAGTTCAATTTAAAAACGGAAAAAGATCAGCATACTGTCAGAAGCAAAGCACTTTTTAAGACCATTAATGTGTTACAAATAAAACCTAGAACTTATTATTTCTAAGACTATGAATCTTAAAATGTATATTTATTTTTTCCGAAATTGAGATGTTAGGAAACATAGAAAAAATATGATATTATCTTATACACCTAACCTCATAATTTTAACAAGACAATGCTCCTTCTCATAAAATGCGTAAACAATACCTTAAAAATATTCCATCAACATTTGATCAGGTATTAGGTTTTGATGAGTGCCTTCATGCTACTTTGATCAACCGTGGCAGAATTTACCAAGAGAATGCAAGAAATAGAAACTATATATCGTATCTCCTCTACAACTGCAGGACTTTTGATAGTATATTACTGACGTGTGCACAAGTGTGTCACCTGATACGTTAAGAAGTGTGCAATCGGAAACCGAAACGAAATTCCCTAATATATATTGTAACTCACCGAGTGCATTTTGAGCATTGAAATTAGCTATCGTTTTGTAACTATTTATTTTCTTCTCTTTTTTAATAATTCGTCAAGTAATTGTATTGAAAATAGAAGAACAAGTTGCGTTTAAAGAGTTACATTTATAACATTAATATATACATCATACCATTTTGAATTAAATAGGGAACTTCTTACTTTTCTTCCCATACCATTTTAGTGATAGTTATACAATCTTCGCAATATGCCGCAAGATAGCTCTGTAGTACTACGGATTATTTCATAACTACTTTGCGAACTTAGACACAACTTTTACGACTACAGCTGTCATTATTCTGAAGTTAAGAGCTGGTAAAGAATGCAAGAAGGCATATTTTATACGTGAAAGAGCAGAATATCAAACAGTTCGATAAAGATTAATATGTCGTAAGCCATATGTTTACCCTCCTTTGTCAAGATTGAAAAATAAAATCTTGTAACTGAAATTCTTATTCGTAGATCACGTGTTTCTTTTCCATTTACTTGTGGAAAGCACATCTTAATTATCAGATTTCCTGCAATCATTGGAATAAAAGCAAGGAAATTCCAGTCAAATCTCGCAAAAGAACATTAGAACTTTTTTCTCTTTTTTCCGATAAATCGGAATTAAAAATTTGCCTTGTAGGTAAAAATAATAAATGTCAGAAGAAAAAAAAAGATATACTTCTTTGCCCTGAAGTGAGTTAAGACTTTGGAACATTGGTTCCCATTCTTCTATTTATTTGCTCTAGGGATTGTCTATTTTCTTTTTCTTTCCATTACTGTTTTTCTGACTGATATTATTTTGCCGTTTTTTTATTTCTTATTCTTTTATTCCAATCATTGATTTCTTTTGGTGTAATATATCAATTTCAATGCTTAAGGCACTTCTGGAAAAGTTAAGAAGATTTGGATCAAAAACAGGGTTGGTGTTTATCGATATGTCTTGGATCGGAGATTAATCAACGAAGTAAAAGGGGAGAAATTCCCAAATGAACTTTCAAAGTTGCCCTAATGTTGCTTTAATACAACTAAATTAAACTAAACAAGATAATTAAACTTTACTCAGGTAAAGTAAAAGTTATTATTTAGAAAGTTTCAAAACTAGCAATACTCATCTATCAACTTTTTCAAAGTGAAAAACAATTTAAGGCCTACTATGTAATGTTACTTTTTCACAGTTTTACTATCGATTCTTAAAATTATCCCCTTATTATTTTACAGTCTGCTGTAAAATCACAGGTCTAATGGTTATTGCACTGAGATTTTCTTAAAATATTTATTTAGCGAATTGATTAACATTTTAATTGAAATAAAGTTATCTTTTTCATATTTTCTAAGAAGTATCCATTGATATTCCAGTTTGAAGAATACACTTACAGTTACATTACATTTCATAATTTTATATATTTTTATTTGTACGCCGTTTAGTATTATTATTATGGCAATCACTAATTCAAAAAATTTCTGATTCCCCAAATTTGCGCTGCCATAATTTTTCTTTCATAATAAAAAAAATCTTTTATTATAAATCAAAATTTAAAGATAAATCAAAACATAATATGCTTTACATGCACTTATATTGATAACGTAAAATAATTTCATAGTATTTTTAATCATATTTATTTTATCAAAATATGTTTATGTTTTGTGACCAAGTTCTGGAATTTATAATCAAGGTAGTTTGATATTACAGGACACTTTTTAATGATAGGTAAGCTTATAAAAACAAATGATTTTTACGATAAAAAACTGGCTCACAAACCTAAAAGTGAATTGCAGAAAGATTTCTTTTCCTTTGAATTGAGTTTAGTTTAGTTATATTTAACCCTTTGCAGTCCGATGTCGCCTCTGACTCACCACTCAAGACTGTGCATTATTTTGACGTTTTATTTTTTTTTAAAATCTTATTGTTAAAAACACCTACATAATGGTTAAGAGATGCAGATCAATTTTTCAAAGAAATTCGACCTGAAAGAATGATGTATATTTATTTTTCATAGCAAAAAACAAATCTTTGTATTAGGTGAATAATTTTGCATCTAATTTTTTCTCGGACTGCAAAGGGTTAACGTTCCGTTGTAAAGAAACATTTCGACTATCTTGGGATGGACCTCATAGTTTCTGAACAGTGGTCAGATGACTAAGACGATAACTGAGGTGGTACCCCCTTTCAACTCCACACCAAACTGTGGGTGAACGTTTGATCCTGACGGATTTAACGTGCAACTGATTCCCTTACTCGGCGGTTCTTCGGTGGAATTAGGTTTCGAACCCTGAATCATATCGCCTCACTAGCCGAGGCCTTACCACAAAGCTACCACACCCCTTCTATTTGAATTAATGTTTAACAAAATACATATTTAAAGAAATACTAATTCACAACAGTACAAATATACTATAATAAATACGTATAAAATGTATACATTATAGTATACATATGTATACATGTAGGAGTCTAACCAAACCATCTAAAAAAATTAGACCCTTCAGATAGCGTGGTTTCAGTAACGTGATGTCTAGGGGTTTTTTAATATTTACGGGTTCGTTTCTAAACCAAGATTAAAATAATACAAACGAAGGATGAAGGAACTTCTTTAAAAAAATAAAAGAATTTATTTAGAGTTAAAGGGGAATATTTACAGAGAAATATTAAGAAGAATCAAAACATGGAGTTATTAAATAATCAGAAAGTTAGATTATTCCCTCTAGGAGGACGTTAAAAGTAGCGAAACATTATGTCTGAAAGCATATTGCAGTCATAATTGCAGCCTTTGCAGGCGGGAACCGCTGACGCTGGAGACGTCTTTCCTTTACGGATGTTAGTGGGGCCTCTGCCGCAATATTAATCGGGAGAGTTATTCAAAAGTTCGATAGATGGCGTTGTTTTGGAATGTTGTATTAATTAAAAGTATCGTCCTCTGGGAAATGATCTAACCTTTTACAATTCTCGATTTGAGTTGTGTCTACCATCGGGTCTTGATAAAATAAAAATGAAAGCAGATGATGCTTAAATAAAATAGCTCAGTTGGATATCCTACATACATTATTATACGTATAATGTGAACGTACAAATATATTCACAAATAAAATAGCTGACGGCCGTCAGCGCGTTTAACCATGGCAAATGCCCTTAGTAAGAGGCAAATATACTACTTTCTAAATATTACTTTTAGTAAGGCGTAAGTGATCGGCAAAAATAATAGTTACCACGGAAACGACATTATCCTAGTTTAGCCAAGAAGCATTCAGAATATATGAATGAACGTCGTTGCTACAGCATTCATACGGGAACAAATATTCAAATCTTATGATCATCAACCGGCCGCGGTACACTTTTTTTCAGTAAGAGTGAGTCCGATCTTGGAAAGAGGGGTAGTTTAAACCCACAGCTCTGATTCTCCAATTGCTTATCTCACGATTCTAACGGGTTCTCGCTATTTTCTGCTGCATCATTCGAATTATATGGATTTATACGTTGATCATAAAATATTATTAATATGAATTGTACCCGGTAGCGGTAAGTTATGGTAACAATTCACTTCCTTTCAAATTATTTTAAATTCCTTTCAACTGTCAACTGTTTCTATATATTAATTTGAACATATCCGTAATCAGAATGTCAATATACTCACACAAGAATTAAGAATTCATCAGCGTACTGCAATATTCTCATCTTTAATATAATAAGTTCCGCCCGATATAAATGCTGGCTAAGTTTACAAATAACTATAATATATATTTTTTTTTTCATTAAAATATGTTATACACTTCATTTAATTTATATGGGTTCAATGATTTTTTTAGGATTTATCGGCAAAGTTCTAAAAAACTATAATTATCATTTCCTCTCCTTTATATTAATCATTCCGCGATTTATCGCAATAATTAATTTTTTTTAACAATTGATTTACTCTTAAAATTTAATTCTTGATTTTTATAACTATCTAAAACCTACAAAGACAAATAACAGTGTAAAATACTTTTTGGATAAAATATTTATCTTGTATGTAGTATATATTTTTTATGCCTTTCTCTCTCAAATTGCAAAAATAAAATCATTTAATTGCATTGCCTGTTTCACCGATCACCTATTTCTCCCCTCCCCTCCCAAACTTAGATGCCTTTCCTTCATTATCAGATTTCTTGGTAGAGTCGAACTGGAAGTAAGAAAATGATAAAAATTCAGGTCAAACCTCAAGAAAAAAAATCTAACATTTCTTTATGACTTTTTTTTGAGAACCGAAATTAGAAATCTGCCTTTGAGGAGAAATAATAAAAAGCAGAAGAAAAGATACACTCTTGTGGATCCTAAATGAGTTAAGCCTTCGAAACATTGGTTCCCATTCTTCGATTTGTTTGTTTTGATGATTGTTTCCTTCTTTTTTTCGCCTGGAATTTCTTCTGGGTCATATTATTGGACTTTCTTCTTTCGTTGCTTTTTTTTCGCTCTTTCATTCGAATCGGACTTTTTCGCGATGCAATAAATCAATTTTTGTGCTTGAGGATTTTGCTGATAAATGAGATGCCGGTGCAGTGGCAAAGTAAAATGTAATGTTATTCCGAAGATTTATGATTTGATTAATTATAATGAATTCTACGAAATTTGATTTAAAAATTAACTTTGGCAAAAACTGAAGTGACACTTGGAATCCACACGATCAGTGTCAATCCCCAGTGGAAGTAAATAATTTTTCCGACTTAATTTCTCTCGTATTAAAAAAAGGAAATTGATATCTGTCCATCTGTATACCTTTAAATGATTATATCTCTTAAAATTACTTATAACTTAAATAATACTATTTTTTATTTTAAATTATATCTTGTTACTTTATTCTTTCTTAGTTATTTAACTTATTCCCACATTTTATAACTTAAATAATATCCTATTTTTTATCTTAAATTATATCTTGTTACTTTATTCTTTCTAAGTTCTTGAATCAATTCCCTCATTTTATTTATTTATTACACGCATTTTAAAAATTGATGACTATTGCAATTCTGACAATACGAGTGAAGACATAAAAGGGCCTAAGCCAGTGGCATAACTTCTAGAAATAGCTAAAAGCTAGTATAGCTTTACACGACGATTCCTAGGTGAAATCGGGTCTCGAACTTGAGATCCTACTCCTCACGATCCGAGAACTTACCACCAGGTCACTTCGGCCACTGGAGATATAAAAAACGATAACTTAGAAGACTACCTCTCAACAAAATTTCAAGTATCTGAACATATCAGCACAGATTTTATCAATACCTATTTTCTCCATTTGGAATAAAAAAATGGAATATTATTGTCAATTTTTTTTAATTCTAAAATGTTTTTAAAAGGGTTTTTGTTTAAAACAAATGTCAAAAAAAAGTTTATTCCAAGATAAATATGAAACGGCATAAAAAGAAATATTTGATTTGTTTAAATGAAACAAGAGCATCAGAAAATCAATTGTTATTAAACAGTTAGAATACTACTGTCGAATTTTAGTGTTCATTAAAAAAGAATTTTTATTCCAAAATAAATAAAACGTTTCATAAAAAGAATTATTTACTGCATCTAATTTAAACAAGAACATTAAAAATGTAATTCGAATTAAAATATTAGAATATTACTTATTAGAATATTATTTTTCTCTTAACGAAAATTAAAGAATATTCATTCCAAAATGTATAAAAGCCAAATATAAAGAAGTATTGATTTCTTTAAATTAATTAAGAACATCAAAAAAAGCAATTGATTATCTAATAAAATGTATTTAAATGCATATGTATGCAAATAAGATGCAAACCCATATATAACTATTCAGTATCAAGTAATATATTGTTGAAAAAATAAGTAAATGCATCAAGTTAGATGAATGTGGTACACGATGGGTATTGTATAAGAGGCCAAAACTATTACAAATAAGTTGTAGTAATGAGATACAGATAAAATCGGTATGTTCAGCGTTTTTTATGGTATATCTTAACTCTCTTGATACAGGATGAAATTCATCTTGAAAAGTATGTTATTGTACCTTGTGCAGTTTTCCATCTGTCTTTAGAGAATGAACTGATTAACATTCTTGATCTATCGTTTCATTTTTTTTTTGAAATTTTTGTTTTATGATGCAAGGTATCAGTTTACTGTCTCCATTTCAAATCTACCATAACTTTTGTTAGAAGTTCAGTATCTCTGCAGCAATTGTTATTAAGAACAAGTCTATCAACCCTTTTACATTTCAAGTTTTAGAACCCCCAACAGGCCGGCGTCCTGACACAGGGGTGGAACGTCTTCCTCGCGATTTGTGAGTGCTGGGTTCGAGTCCCTCTTCTAGCAGGGTCGTCTATGTTTTATCTGTAAGATGAGGGTGGAGAATTCCCCCCCACCCCTGTAAAAAGAGACCGTGGAAGCGATTATAGGGAGTGAGTAGTAAATCATACTTTTGAACACAGCTGGCACTACTTCAGAAACAAGAGACGCACCCTCGGCTTAAAATCTTTGACTTCGTCAGTGGGAAGTGCCATTAGAAACAACAATAACAGAATCCTACAATTTAGTTCCACAAAGAAGCTGTTGCCTGTATTAAATTTCCTGCATAACAAATTATCGTAGTAACAGCACTATTTGGGAATGAATTATTACAGTGAATAAGAATTTGATTTTGTGTTTACAATTTCCAAAATACAGGGTGATAAAGAAATAATTGGTGTTCGGAGTTTTGTGACATGTTATATACTGGGTGAAATGCAACAAAGTTTGGCCATTACACACATAGTATGAGGCTCCTATTTGTCAAAAACAACGATAGGGAAAATTCTGACACTGCAGCGCATAATGGGTGAAAAAAGAATACATAAGTTCCAATGGAAACAGCAAATAACAACACACCAAATGCCAATGGGAAGCGTTAGTAACTTACCGATTTGCGCATAGCGACAACCAGAATGATGTTCCAGAATTGCATGTGGTACACGAGGTTTTTGGCGATAACTTGCATCATATCTACATTTAATATTCTGATATGTAACTTTGATTATTTAACCCTAGAATGCTAACCATTCATCTTCTGGACGAAC
>JAOUZG010031473.1:2306966-2332124 GCA_026289955.1 Argiope argentata | reverse complement strand
GCAATTTGTGTTTGTTATGTTCAAGAGCACTGTGTGGTGAACATCAAGCATATAAAGATTGCACCGAAAATAAATAAATAATATATGTATCCTACTTAACAATCAAGAGTTATGAAATCATCTGCAGATAGTTTTCTTTTATTTAAATTAGCTTTAAAAATTGATTTCAAATATACTTCGTCTAGGAGACGAATGTTTATCATTCTTGCTAGTTTTTTAAAGGTTACCTTTCTAGGGTTAAAATAGAAATCAAACGTCTTTCAAGTAAACCCGCAAACAGAAATCGTCCTTGGCCAGGTTGTACACCAAGAATTCCTCTTGTTTCAAATCTTTCAACCATTCATAGTCAGTTAGTTATGGTCATCGGTCCTTAATGTAACTGTTTTAATAGCCGGTATTCAATGAAGAGCAGCAATGGCAGTTTCGTTCTTCTGATAAAAATCTTGACAAATAAGGCATATCACGTATTGACAGCGCCATCTATTGTTGGATTCTTGGTGAATCTCTTTGAATTTCCACAACCATTCTTCATATCCTCAATATCTTGTCACAGAGTACAATACATACCTTTAATTACATAATGAAATTTTCAATTGCAGCATCAGAATTTTTCCTATCGGCGTTTTTTCGTACTAACTTTTTTTGACAAATCGAAACCACATGCTTTGATGTCCATGGTAAGAAAATTTTGTTATATTTCGTCTAGTAAATAATACACTACAGGGCGTGGAGCACCTTCTACTATTTATTTATCATTCTGTAAATATTTATTCCGAATCATAAAAAATAATGTTCCTAATTTTTTTATATAACATTCTCATTTCACAAACATGTTTTCATTTAATGTCACATTGTGTACAATATGTATATGAACAAATTTTATTATAATTTCGTAAAAATTTTGTTGTTACTAATGGCACTTTCCACAGACAAGTCCCCGTTGATACAGCAGCATATTTAAGTCGAAAGGAGTGTCTCTTGTTTTTAAAGCAGCGCCAACTAAGGCCAAGAGTACGACTTAGCTACACACTCACCACATTTGCTTGCTCAACCCCTTCTTACAGATAGCTTATCTCAAAGATAGCACACAAAAAACAACCATTTCCGAACCGAGACTCAAACCCGGGATTCCCAGAACACGAGGCAGACGCGCTACCTCAGTGCCAGAAAGCTTGAAAGAATTTTACATGCATGAATAAATAAAATTACATTTAATATTCTTAAACTAATTTTAATTGCCAGAAATTGTAAATTACAAGTATATATTCAATTATATTTCAATTTTTTCATTGATAGTTATCGTTATTTAGTATATATTTTACACGCAAATGTTCGTCTGAAATTGATTAATCTCTTTTAGTATAATGGGTCACGGAGGAATTGTATTTGTTGTATATATTATCAGTTAAACAAATTACTCTGCATTTTTTCCAATAAATAATATGATCAATCAAAATAATATGCTCACATATTAAATATTAACCCTTTGCAGTCCGAAAAATAATTAGATGCAAAATCATTCACCTAATACAAAGATTTGTTTATTGCTATGAAAAAGAATCGTATATAATTCTTTCAAGTAGAATTTCTTTGAAAAATGAATCTACATCTCTTAACCATTATGTAGACGTTGTAAACAATTAAATTTGGAAAATAAATATATTAAACGTCAAAATGATGCACAGTCTTGAATGTCGAGTCACACTCGACATCGGACCGCAAAGGTTTAAAGATTAGGGAACAATTTATCAAACAAATGTAGACATTACACAATATTCTTTTTCTTGGTAATTATATGCAAGCAACAATTCAATATAATGATATGCAATACAAAAATTAAATCTTGTGTTATTCGCACATTTTTTAATAGTTAAAAAATAACATAATGTAACAAATACAAAAACATAGGGCTATGATAAAGATTTTTAATCTGCAATGAATGTATAATTGTATAATGGTTTTTAATGATTTGGAATCCAAATAGTTCTGCCAGAATCATTATAAATTAGCTCTTCAATACTGTCGTTAATAAATAATTATTTTAATAATAGTTTAGAATTTAAAAATCATAAAAAACAAAATAAAATCTAGGTTTGGATAAAAATCTAAGAAAAATAAAATTTCGAATTAGTTCGGGCTATCTCTTTAATTCTTGTTTATAAATACTGGCTTCAATCTTCAAGTAGCACTAATTGAGTTTTAAGATTCTTTAGAGCGAAATTCTAATTTAGCGTGATGATTGATATAAAACTAACAAGTGCAGACTATTGAAAATTAGATGAACTCAAATGCAGATGCATTCACACTTTATTTTTATTTAGTTGACAAATCCTTTCGAAAACAACATCATAAACGCATAATAATAATAATAAAAAATTCTCTTGTTAGGTTAAGAGTTATTTCTAGAAAAATTAAACATTTAATTCACCAGAATCAAAAACACATCTTTCTATTTAATTAAAAGGCGGAAACTCATTTTCAGATGCTATCATTTTTAACACAGATTTGAAAATACATTTGCAAATTTCGTCCTTTTCCTTTTTTGATTAAAAAGAATGAAAATAAGTTAACAAATACTGACAGCCGGAAAAATTCAAATGAGTTTATATGGAGATTCATCGTACTGAACATGACATTGCTCTTTTAATTTGCTTTTTTTAATTCGTAAATAACATCGTGTTGACTCGTAATAACAAGAAAACAACATGTCTTCTAAGGAACTGTCGTACTTTCAGGTATTAAGTGTTAAATTCATCGGAAGTTTAAAAAAATATTATTGCTTTTAATTAAACTGTGCATTTTAGCTTCAGATGCGTCATTTGTTTATACAGATTTGGATAAAAAACATCTGCAAATAAAGTCATAGTATTTTTTTATTATATTTTTTTTGCATTTGAAATGATTTTCCCCAATGGTTTAGAACTTTCATTTACAAATTAAAATGAGTGAATTGCAAATTTCATTTAACGGTGTTAATTCCTACTGAATTCTGAAAAGTGCATATGCTAACTTTTTTCCAGATTTAATTAAAAAAATTTTGCTTTGAAACCAAATAAAAAATATTTTTATCCCTCTCTTCTTTAAAAACATTTCGAATTCCACTTTTCGCTTTAAATGTTTTTAAGATTCTTGCAAAAAATGAATAAAAATAGCTTTTTTCATTCCTTTGAAAACTATTAATCCTTCAAGAAAATGCATTTTAATTTTATACTGTTTACAGTTTTTATAAACGCGATTTCAGCAATGTGTTTCCCATTTGCCGTCTTACTTGAATTATTTTAAATTCCTGCAATTTTATATTCTTTTGTTAGAAAATAATTCTCATTCCTTTGTTAAGTTTTCAAATGTGCGTATTCGAAAATTGCTTCGCTGGTGTAAGATAGAGGGAAAAATTCGAATTTATTTCCTATTGTAGTTTATTTTAAACAAGCAAAAACCTGTTTTATGTCTTTATTTTTTTATAAAAAAGTGTAACAAAAAATTTATAAAGTTCTTCAGAACTTAAATAAATGCAAAAAATACTTTAAATTCTAACTGAATAATTACTGAATATTAAAAAAAAATAATACTTGTTATTAAATTTTGTGTAGAACTTTTATAAAGAGGCTATACAATTTTTTGTCAAAATAATAACAGGTTTCCTTTTTTTTTTTTTCATTAGTAAAAGTCATCAAGGGTCTAATGATTATTGTTAAAGAAAATGCAAAAGCGACTTTTGCTTCAAATTTTAGATTCTAAAAAAATAAAGTGAAAATAATATTTACTTTTAATCTGTATTAACTCATTATTTTTCATTTATTATTTTCCTTCGTCTTCAAGTTTGCTGTTGCTGTTACAAATGGCACTTGCCAGGAACAAGCACACTGACGACCGACAGGGATTTTAAGCTTAATGAGCGTCTCTTGTTTTGAAGAAGAGTCAACTAGGGCCAAGATTATGACTTATCTACTCACTCATCATAGTCGCTTGCACAGCCGTTTTTTGCATGGGGTCACATTCACACACCTCAGTGATAGTACACAGAAAAACAACCATGCCCTAACCGGAAATCGAATCCATCACGCCCAAATCACAAGGATATACGTTACATCTGTCAGGATGCCTGCCTTTTGGAGTTGAAATTCATTAAATTGAAGGTACTTTAAATTTAGCAAAGTTATCAAGTTATTAGTAACACTTTTTTTAAAAAAATTGTCTGTGAATCATAAATAAGTTTATCATAAAATTCTAAGAAACTGGTTTCAACAAAATATAGTAAATGAAAAGAAAGAATAAAATTTATTTTTATATAATAGTGTATATAATATTATTTTATATAAGAGCTTATAAAAGTTATATAGACTCTAAATTAACTCGCTATATGCGTTCTATGTTACTTAACACTTTACACCACATCATATTTACATTTTTAGAGCTCATTTTGCCCCGTTCCGCTTTCGTATATATGTAGATGAACTTTATTTCAAACAAAATTACACAGAAATCACTTTGAAAGAAAGAAAGGACAAAATACGAATATGCATAACATAACAAGAAATGATCGAAACTAGAATGAAGAATATCTGGAGTACAATAAAACTGGTCGCATAAACATGATATTGTACAGTATGAGTGAAATTATTAGGGAATGATATAAAAATAGTTACTTGAGGTCGTGGGCCGGGATAGCCTGCTTGAAAGGGCGTTGGATTCACATCGCTCCGACTATTATGAACCCTCCAACTGAAGACTCTCCATATGTGTGTGTGGTGGACGCTAAATCTATTGTGATCACAAAGTCTTCCATATAGAGAGTAATACCACTGGTGGTACTGCGTCAGAGGGGATAATTCTCTGTTCCAGATCTAAATTACGATCTGTGGATGAATGAATGAAATGCATGAATGAAGTTTGCCCCTAAAAAGGGTTTCAAACATGAGTGAGCTAGAAAGCAGACTTATGCTCTCGGATGCTCAGGGGTCCATACCCTCTGAAGCTACTGCATACCTGCATTCGTTGAAAAGAGAAACACGAGAACAACAACTTAAGCAGGCACACGATACATTATGAATAAAATGAGAGTTGTAGTAAATGATGCATTAACAATGAATAGGATTAATCTAACTGTAACAGTTCCCCATGATCAATTAGAAATCTAATAATATTTATGATTCTTTTTTTTGAAGAAGAAGAATTATAAATAAAGCGATTTTCACTTTCCACTTTTATCTAAAAGGCATGTGCCTTTTTTTGAATTACTGGTTATCTTCATTTGTTTCAATTTTTTCCCTTCTTTCGCACACAACGATTTGCAAAAGCAGTTTCCCACAGCTGTGCATTTAAATGACGTTTCTCTATCTAAATATTTACGAACGTATTTATCAGTTAATTTTTACTTGAATTATATTTTCACTTTGAATCATTTGAGCAAAGTAATTTTGAATTTTTAAAAAAGAAATTCATTTTATGATTTAGTATTTTTTTTATTAATTATATACATAAATCATAAATTGAAGCAAAAAAAAAACAATAACAAATGATTTTATTGACATACAATATATTTTAAAATAAACTATTAAAATAGCTCGTAAACATTTGTTTCTAATCTTTAATTAAACGGATATATAATTGATTGCATTTTTGTTATTTTAATTGTTAGTTTTTATAATTAATTTTATTACTATGAAAATAATAGGAGTAGTTTCATATTTGCGATTTTAACTTATCCGCGCTTGCGCAAAAACCTCAAACTGTGCATGTGCAAATAGCAATGAGTTGTATATACGATACATTCCTTTGTGTATGTCAGATTTTAAACTTGTGATTCAAATTTCAACATGCTCAAAAGAAGGAAATCCAACCTTGGCGGGGATACATTAAAAGCCAAAAAGATTAATTTGTTGCGCAATAAGAAGAATGAAGAGAAATGATAAGTTTGTTTAGCAAATATCAGAGAAACAATATCTATATTTAAGGAAAGAGTATTTTAATGAGTCAAATAATCGTCCTTTTATAAACCCCACTGTAACTTATTTTTCGGAGACAGAGTGAATCTCCTGAGGAGCGAAATGATCGCCTGTGTTTTGTCTACGGAAGAATCATATTTTTATTTTTGTGACAATCTAAATATTTCTGAATGTGTGCTATAGAAAATTGCTGTGTAGCTATTTGTGATAATTTCTAAATATTTTTTTTTGTTTGTTTGATGCTACGCAAAATGCCCATGTCATATCGGGTGGTGACTAAACTTAAGTTTAAAGCTGATTTTTCTTCTTTTATTCCATGCAAAGGGCGTGTGGGTACTGTTGGTATATTTTAAAATGAAATGTAAAAATAGTTTTTAAATATTTGTTTATAAGAAATATTATTGAATTTTATGCTTGAATTAAAAAAGCATACCACACAAATTTTAATTTAATAATGAATATTTCACAATTAAAGCATGTCCTTAAACAATGTACGTTATAGTTTAAAATTATCTAGGAATAACAATGCTCTAGAAACCCGAGTCTAATCTAAGAGCATTTGAGTTAATGACGTATCACAAACGATTAATCATTTTATCTTTCTCTGTGAGCAGACCAATTGCTTGCAATAATTGAGGCGATGCTCCAAGAGTTTTGGAAGCACTTAAGCATCTTCCAATATCTTAGAAATGTACCGAATGCTACCCATATCTTTAGTGTAGATGTTTCAATGCGAATAATGATTAATGAAACTACCATCTTTGTTGCCGGGAGATAATGAGTGAAGTTCTGATGCATCTATCAATGGAGACGTTTGCTTTATTGTTAATTGGCACGTAAGGTTTCATCCTTAAATTTTTCCTTGTTGTATACAATAAACCTGTATTATATAATGTTGGGTATCGAGAGTATTTAATTTTTCTAAATTAGCTATTAATTAAAATTATTATATACTTTGAATTTAATGTTATATGAACAAAGCTATAAATTAAAACAGTTATTAATGCATTTAGAATATGTTTGCTTTGTTGTCAAATGGCACGTAAGGTTTCATCGTTAATTTTTCCTAGCAGTGTAGAATAAATATATGTAACATAATGTTGGGTATCGAGAGTATTTAATTTTTCTAAATGAGCTATTAATTAAAATTATTATATACTTTGAATTTAATTTTATATGAACAGTGTTATTAATTAAAACAATTATTAAAATATCTAGAATACATTTGCCTTATTGTTAAGGGGAACGTAAGGTTTCATCGCTAAATGTTCCTTGTTGTATACAATAAACCTATATTATATAATGTTGGGTATTGAGAGTATTTATTTTTTCTAAATGAGCTATTAATTAAAATTATTAAACAGTTTGAATTTAATGTTATATGATCAGTATTATAAATTAAAACAATTGTTAAAATATCTAGAATACATTTGCTTTATTGTTAAGTGGTACGTAAGGTTTCATTGTTAATATTACCTGTTGTTGTTGTCGCATACCCCTATTAGACAGAAATACTAGGCCAGGTCCATGGTTTGATGGGAAAAGGTTGCAAACTCTGATAGTGACAAGGGCCAGAGCACCTAGAAATAGGTAGAGAAACGACTTAGATCTCTCATACATTCGCTTGCAAATACCCTTTTTACAGAGTGGGGGAGGGTCATTCACACATCTCACAAATAACACACACATTAGAACATACATGCCGGAACACGAGGAAGACACGCTACCTCTGTGCCAGAAAGCCGGCTAATATTACCTAGCAGTACATAACAAACCTATGTAATATGATGTTGCGTATCGGAATTATTTTAATTTTCTAAATTAGTTATTAATTAAAATCATTATAAACTGTCAATTTAAGGTTATATGAACAGTGTTATAGATTAAAACAATTATTAATACATCTTGAATATATTTGCTTTATTGTCAAATGCCACGTAAGGTTCCATCGTTAATTATTCCAAGCAATGTACAATAAATCGATGTAATATGATGTTTTGTATCGAGATTAATTTATTTTTCTAAAGTAGTTATAATTATTATAGACTTTTAATTTAATATTATTTGAGAAGTGTTATAGATTAAAACAATTATTAGAATGTCAAGAATATGTTTGTTTTATTGTTAAGTGACACGTAAAGTTTCCTTCTTAATATTAACTGGCAGCGTATAATGAACCTATGTAATATGATGTTGGGTATAGAGATTAATTTATTTTTCTAAATTATTTTAAATTAAAACTATTATAGACTTTTAATTTAATCTTATATGAATAGTGTTATACATTAAAACAGTTATGAATACATCTAGAATATATTTGCTTTATTGTCAAATTGCACGTAACGTTTCATCGTTAATTTTTCCTAGCAGTGTATAATAAACTTATGTAATATGATGTTGGGTATCGATATTATTTTATTTTTCTAAATTAGCCTTTAATTAAAATTATTATAGACTTTGAATTTAATCTTATATAAAAATTTTATAGATTAAAATTTTTTTAGCATTTTAAGAATATGTTTTATTGTTAAGTGTCTCGTAAGGTTTCATCATTAATACTATATAGCTGTGTATAATAAACCTATGTAATATGATGTTGAGTATCGGAATTATTTTTTCTGAATTAACTATTAATTAAAATCATTATAAACTTTTAATTTAATTTTATATGAACAAATATTAGTACATCTAGAATATGTGACTGTTTAGACTAACCGGTTTCCTGTTTATAATATCTCGCCTACGATAGGTAAAAATTAAGTAACAAAAGTTTTAGTAAAAAATCTTATGTATATTAAAAGAATGTTTAAGAAATAAAAAAAAATTCTGTTTTAGGATCTAAAAACAGATATTTAACCCTTTGCACTCCGAAAAATAGTTAGATGCAAAATTATTCACCTTATACAAAGATTTGTTTATTGCTATGAAAAATAAATTTACGTAATTCTATTAAATCGAATTTCTTTGAAAAATTAATCTCCATCTCTTAGCCGTTATGTAGGCGTTTTTAACAATTAAATTTGAAAAATAAATAAATAAAACGTCCAAATGATGCACAATCTTGAATGATGAGTCAGAGGCATCATCGGATTGTTAGGGGTTAATAAATAACCGATAATTTACAAAAATAAATAATAAATAACATTTAACAAATAATCAAGCATTTGAAGATTTTAACTTTTATTTAGATAGATTTGATTTTAAATTGTCAAATAACAGCAGCTTTCAAAGTATTCATTTCTAATAAAATACTTATTCAACCTGATTTGAACCATTTTATAACTGATTGAGAAACATGATTGATTTTACCGGAATTGGTGAATTTTAAGTTAAGCATTTATCAGAAAGACCATTTGACAAATCTATGTTTGGAAAATTCATAACTCAATATGCATTTTAGCACGATTAATAATATCTGGAACATTCAGTGGGTATGATTCTTTGGAAGGAATTTGAAACTTAGACGCAGCTTAATGATTGAAAATTCTCAATAACGAAGTTTCTTTCATAAATCATTCTCTGTTAATATGGAGCACAATATTCAGCAACAAAAGTCACCAGTTTAGAAATGGCAATCCGCCCCATAACTTTATTGAATTAGGATTTAAATATAAAATATTTGTGCAATAAATGCAATTTATCTTGAAAGGTTGAAACTGCGTGTGTATACAGTCAGTCCCGAAATTGAGTATACATCTGAACGTGTAAATTATATTTTTACTTAACGAGTTAAATGGTGATTTAAAAAATTGTTCTCTTCACTAATAATATTCGACCTCATCTCCTACCAATAGGAAAAAAAATTTAACAAATTTTATTTTTATTTAAAAATATACAAATACAGCATTTTGATGAAAAAGCCGTCTTTCTGCCACAGAGGTAGCGCGTTTTCCTCGTGTTCTGGGTGTCCCGGGTTCGAGTCCCGGTTCGGGCATGGTTGTTCTTCTGTGTGCTATCTGTGAGATGTGGGAATGTGCTCTTCTGTAAAAAGGGGCTGTGCAAGCAGATGTGGTGAGTGTGTAGCTAAGTCGTAATCTTGGCCCTAGTTGGCGTTACTTCAAAAACAAGAGACGCTATTTTCGGCTTAAATCTGCTGCTGTATCAGCGGGGGGCTTGCTCAATATGGCAAGTGCCATAAGCAACAACAACAAAAGATGAAAAAGAATGTCGTGAGTGATGGCTGGTGCTCATTAAATCTGTCGTGGTGGCAAAGTCCTCCATGTCGAGTGCAATACCACTGGGGTACTGGGTATGAGGTGACCATTCTCTGTTCCAGGTCTAAATTACAATCTGTGGATGAATGAATGAAATGCATGAAGGGAGTCCTCCCCGTAAAAAGAATTTGTGACGTGTGTGAGCTTGAAATCAGACTTTTTCCCTCGAGTGCTCAGGGGTCCATACCCTCAGAAGATATTGCAGCTTTCTTTCCGTTGTAAAGCGGAACAAGAGAACAACAAAAATGAATATACAATTCAATTAATTTTTATACAATAAAAAAATTGTAGTTTAGTTTCAAAATCCTTTGCCTTTTAAAATAATTGCTTTGCATTAAGAGGAAATCTTCTGCTTGGATGTCTAATTTTAAATATAAAATAAGAAGCATAGATCAAAGAATTGGTACAGAGATTCAACATCCAGATGTTGATTCTTATAAAATTTTGAATTAAATTTGTCAAGGGATTGACACCAGTTGCTTTCAATGGATTATCAATTTTGCAAATGCCATAAATCTAAAATGCAGTGAATGAAGTATGGCTACAATTGAAGTTGTGAGTCAAATGTTTGTTTTAATCGTTCAGATAACGGAACGAAAAATGCATACATATTCTTCTAGTACTTGTTTATTAACAGTATCCCAGCGATTAACCCCTAAAACACTGCATTCTAATGGGATCTTAAGTAACTAATATTTGAAAATGACCTAGGGTAATAATATATACTACATTTATTAGATAATATGTGAGAAAATTGAGATGAAACCATTAGAAATCATTATAATGCTGGAATTAATAATTGTAAGATTGAGCTATCAGAATAAAAACAGAATTTTAAATAGTCTTAATTTTTTAACACCATACCGAATAACAAGAATATTACCCTTTAAACTAGTTGAATCCTCCTCATGATGGGTTTTCTTCCTCTCAAAAGAAAATAATTCCTGTTTGTTGTCATTTCCCGAATAAGCTATTTATCAAGAAATTACAGTAAATATGCATCTAACAATTATGAGATGATTAGCATTGTATATAATGATCCCAAATATGTTTTAAACATAATATGTGTGATTGAAGTTAAGCTATATTAATGCCCTGTTTTAAAACAAAACTAGAGCTATTTTAGGACAGACGTCATAATTTCGAAGCATAGGTAGGTACCGAGGACGACACCTGAGCTTACAATTTTCTCTCTAAACTTCAACACCACATCATTGAGAGGGTGTTCAGCCCCTCTAGATTTAGCATGTATCAGAGCCCTTCACACGCCTGTTCTTCGGTGGAACTGAGTCTTGAACTTGAAACCCTCTAATTCCGAAAACCTGACCTTATTACTTGGCCATTTCGCGTTATGAATTAATCTACAGATCTAATTTATTAGATCTTAAGGTTATTTAGTCAAAATTATTAGTGCTCTGTCTGGGTTTTAAAGCATATAATTATATCCTTTATGACTACTTTATTGTAGACTTAATATAAAATTAAAATTAAAAAACAAATTGTATATAGAAAATTATTTCAAAAATAAAAGGAAAGAGGTAAATTTAAACAGCAAATCATTATGAGTAAAAATGAAATCATAATGTTTAAAGTTAATAAAAACATGCTCTTATTTTATTTATTTTTCAATTTTATTAACTCTTTGTAAATACAAGGGAAATTAAAGTTAAGCAAAATATATAAACTTTGTTTAATTTTTTTTCTCATTTCTATATTTAAAGTAAAATTCTATTAAAAAATTTTCACATCGTCTTATATATATATATATATATATATATATATAAGGAATTCATATACACAAGTCTTAAACTCTACCTTTGAAAACTGAATGTTACAAAGTAAATAATAATGACACTGCATCACTAAGTTTCAATAAAAGCTGAAATTTGAATTTCTATTCTCGTCTATGAAAATACAATAACACCATTGAAAAATAAAATGAAGGATTCCGCATAACAAGTAAAATTGATGGAATCTTTTTATAGAACAGAAAACAAGACAAGGACGGTTTTACCCAACAGGTGAAAATGTCAGAGTTATTGCTGTTGAAATCTGTTTTCATCATGGCAATATTGTTAAAAGAAGACGATATTTTTAGAATGAAATAAGAGATCCAAGAATCTCACTTATCTTTTCAAAAGTAACAGATTTCCTTCCAGAGATTTGAGCTGTACCAAAGGGTAATTCTTTTCTGCAGTCTGTGTTCAACGTATTTTATTTGATTCGTCAGTTTAAAAATTTGGGTAAAACATCCTTTTCTAAAATTGCAAATGTAGATTGAAATAGCAGACTTCGAATTTCTTTCAGAATAAGCAATAGCTAGAAAATTCAAGATTGCGCTTTGATAATAAAAATATTTATACTGATTACTTTTAGAATAATGTATAAAAATGTAAAAAAGTTAAATAGATGAAATATAAAGAATTTTACGTAGTTATGAAAAAGGAAGAATCAGCTTTGGATTCAAAGAATTTAGGATATAGTTAGAATCGATCATTTGGTTTACTGGATGCAGCTTATTTGGTCTGGTATTCAGCTAAATAGTATCTTTAAATTTCATGGCATTCATTCCAAAAAATTTTTAATAACCCTTCTTCAGAAAAAAAAATGTGGACTTTGGGTTTGACAAAGATTGTCTTGTATGACAAACAGCAGTTAATTAACACTTTGGTGACCGGCAATTTTACAGAGCAACTATGTTATTTCACCGGCTATTTTTTTGCAATTGAATATGAAATGAACTTGGACAATCAGATAAACTATCCGCGTATAATTCATGAAAAAGTTCTTCGCCGATACGTTCCGTCATGGTTGAAATTTTTGGAATTTTACTAAAATTCTAATAAAAATAAAAATACTAGGAAAAGTAATTTTTCTGTTATAGAGCGGACAAGACTAAACACGATACGCCAAGTTTTTGCAATGTTCTTTATCGCCCTCGGTGTCATAAATTGAAACAGATAATGCAAGTGCAATGACGATTTAACACATCACCGGTCAACATCGTTTGGACATGAAAAGACGAGTTAACTCGTCACCGGTCAGCAAAGTGCTAATATAAATCTGTAATATGGGTCTAACATTTTAAACTAACATTTATAACTAAAGAGGGCAAAAATTTATATTTTTTTTCTAAAACTACTTTTTAGTGTTCAACGTCTAAGTTTTTCAAAATATCTTCATTGACCATTAGGTTTAGACATAAACATGAAGGAATCGTTCTAATTCTCTTGGAGATAGCACGCTAAAGTGTGACATGTGTTTAGTGTAAATTAATCATCAAATGACCTTGGGAAAGAGCATTGTTTAATTTCTCCCCTCTCAGAAAGAGCAGAGGAATGCTTGCAAGATAGCTCCCAACGACAAAAAATGAGATGTTATTAGATATGGAATAAAGATATATTTTTGATAATAAAATGTTGAGTGATTGCTTCTAAACTCTCTTCGTATTATTTTTGAGATGTATGAATACGCCCCCTATAAAAAGGGGCTGCGCAAGCAAATGTGGTGAGTGTATAGCTAAGTCGTACTCTTGGTCCTAGTTGGCGCTACTTCAAAAACATGAGACGCTCCTTTCGGCTTAAATCTGCAGCTGTATCAGCAGCGGGCTTGCCTCTGTCAAGTGTCATAAGTAACAACAACAGATCATGTTACATAATATTATGGTTTGATCAATCCTCTACACATGTCTTAAAATTACCAAACCTGAAATTTATGTAGTTACATCAAATATTTCATCTTCATTTCATACGATTTTACTTTTTCTTACACAAAAATTTCGAAGATTAAAGTGAACTCCGATTTAATTTATTTAATTATAAAAAAAAAGTATTTCAGTAAAACACCTTTTCCGGAAATCCTTTTTGCATTATGTGATTCCTTTGTGTGACCATTTCAACTCGAGGCAAAATTCAAATTATTTCAAAGAACTACTCATTAGAACGAAGAGGCAAACAAGAGAATCATCGTTAATCCTTCCTCTTAGTACAATTAAATCTAACTTCCTTTTCCTAAGACAAGGCAAACAATTCACCAGGGAGTGATTTGTATTTCAGGAAAGAATGGAAAGAACAAACCACCGAGTTCCACAACGACTGGAACTTGAAACCTCCGAATTCATCTAGCAACAAAAGAAACATATGACCAAAGGAAAGTCTAAGCTGCGCTACTGTAATCAAAAGACGTATGTTTACGTACAGCAGCACGGTTACTCTAAACACGCAATAAACATTCCCTTCTCTTTTCTGCCAAGCAACATTGTTGCAACTGAACAAAGTAACTTAGATATCTCCTCCGTTTTTATTAGATTCTTTATATCGTACCCATTCCTGCTGGGCCACTGGAAACATGATTTTCAACTTGGTTCGCTTTTTTTTGTGCTTAGTTTATTGTTATGTTTTGCTGTTTAGCTCACGTCGAGACTTAAGTAAATATATATCCCAGATGGAACAATAAAGGAAAATGGTGACAAAAATTTCATTTCGACGTATTTCTTATAAAGTTTTAAGAAATTCGAATATTCAATTTTAAGGTCTCTAGATTTGCTGGAATAAATATAACAAGTCTTGGAGATGAAGAATGATTTATATTACGAAATGTTTTGTTCGATATTTATTACTTTGACTCCAAAATAATCTTTATCTCGTTTTAGATGAGGTCTATGAGAAAATCGAAATCCATATCCGTTGCCTACGACAGGTTTTGTTGTAACATTAGAATACAACTTGAATTATAAACATGCCAAATGATCTAATATTTTATTGGATAATTTTGGTGCAAAAGCTATTATGCTAACCATACTGTTTCAAATTAAATTGTAAAATTATTACTATACTAAAAATGTGCTGTTTTAAATGGGAAAAAAATCTTTGAGAATATTATTAGTTAACGCTGAACGATATTTATATAAGAAAAAAAACTCCTAATGACTAAAAATTAAAAAAAAAATAATATGTGGGATTTTTTAAGTAATGCAAATATTGAAATAAAACTAGTTTTGAAACAGTGTAAATGTTTGGGGTTAAAATTTATATAATTTGGTGGTATAACACCATATTCTATCTACAACTAGAAGTACAATATAAACTGACATATTAGAATTTAATTGTGAGTGCACAGGCAGTAACTTTCCAAGTTATAAGTGATGTATTCCTATATATAATGAAAAGCAGATACAAGTTTTTCTATTTGTTAAAGTTATCAATAATTATATTTCATGTTTGATAATTTGAAGTTTATTTCCTATCTCAAAATCCATTATTAATGCCATTTGAAGTCCATTTGCAGTCCTTTTGTCATTAACCACTTGACATATGAATTTATTTAACTTTCTAATTAGATAACTAATCCTATTTTGGTAATTTATTGTTAATTTGAATTTTTAAAAATAATATATGGAGCATTTGGGATACCAAATCGTTTCATATTGATTTTTTTTGTATTTAAATACTTAATTCTGTGGCTTAGTTGCAGAATTGAAAATAAAAATTCAGTCATTCGATGCGCGTCTCAGAAACGTCATTGTATGCGAAGTGATTAAATAGAGAGAGAAACTAAATGTACTGTTTCACAAAGTTCACAGTGCACTTGTTCTGTTTAAAGATTGATCATTGCTTTATGCCATAAAAAATATAATAAATCATTGATTTTTTTCAATGAAACTCTTATTTACATCTAGCCTGATAAAATCTGCAATTCAAATTGACCAGAATTTCCCCCCTTCTCGATTATCATAAAATGCACAATAACATTGATGCGATATCTTTAAAGTACTGTCTGATAATCAGAATATTGAATAACATTGGGGACACCCCGTACAATAAAATGCCTGAATTAAGATTCGATCTATAATCATTTAATTGTGTTACCCTAGTACATAAAATGACTATATACATAAAATGTATATTGTTTTCGTGGATTATAGAGGACTAAGATTTTAATTAAATTAAACATCTGTAGTTTATAGAAAGGTATTCATTGCATAAAAAATACTTCTACAAATATGAAGTATTTAAATCATCTTTCCTACGATGTCATAACATAACAGCATATTCCCACATCACTCTTTTAATTAGATAGATAGTAGAAAAAAATTGCGGTTAAAAAGAAGCGTAAAAATTGAATACCTATTGTCAGAAATATTTTCAATTTATATGCAGTCATGTGACTAAAATTATCTTTTTTTTTTCATTAAAATTTGTTCACAAGTGATTGAAGGAAGGCATCAAGAATTCATTCTTGGTTTTCTTTAAGATGTTGCGAAAAATAAAACGCTTTAGATTGAATCACTTCACATGAAAAGCGATTGACAGCAAGACTATTGCTTGCGGATTTTCCCTCTACTCACAAAGACTTGTATCGTACCTACCTCCCACTCTATACAGGCTTCGTGATATTGTTAGGGGATTTAGAAGTCTCTAAGAAAATCAAAATGAAGATGCTGGATTGTGAGTCGTCCATTATATATATGAGAAAATCGAATTGGAAGCATCTTCGTTGGCTTTACGTAGAATTCAGCGAGAAAACTAAAAAAAAATTCTAGAAAAGAATCGTTTTGTGGATTAGTGGGGGTGGAAAGTTTAAGAAAAGCTGGGCAATTCCTAAAAATATTTCTTTTAAATATGAGTTGTAAATAAAAGCGTTTCTGAAATAAAAGGTTTATGGTGAGTAAATTATGCTTACATAAAGATTGAGTTTAGTCTTAGCAAAAAAAAATGTAAACGTATATAAATCAGGATTTTCTTTTAATTTTTGATAGTAAATCTAAAATAAATAAATAAACAAATTTATAGATTTATAAAATTTATCTCCGATATTTTTTAATAAAAATCCACATAGATGTCTGGAATTATTTTAAATATTTATTAGCATTTTTTATTTCATTTTTCTCCTCCTGAGAATATGCTAGAAAATGAAATTTAAGATCGGGGCTTCTTCAAGTAAATTTGATGGTACAAAACTTTCAGAGACTAAATGTGTTTTCTGAATTCATATCTAATATTCGGTCTGAATTCTTAAAACGAATGCTCTATTTATTTACAGTTTTCGTATTTGTATTGAGTAGACGTGAGAAAGTGTATGTATAAACATCGTTTATTTACTTTATTTGTCCATAAGTCATTCCATTTTAATTATATTAATTTATATAATATTTCCATTTATTTATATTCCGTTTTAGCTTTCATTTCCAATTTAAAAATCTGCATTTCTTTTCGTTTTTTTATCGAACAATTTTTGCGGCAGTTAAACTTCGTTCACATGATTTAACTATAAAGACAGAAAAATATTTTTCTATACTAGATGTATTTGGCTACGAGTTGAATCTAAAGGTGCTATGATCATATTCAACATGAGATAAAACTTTTAAGAATATCTATGAGGTCAGTGTTCTGGCACAGAGGTAGCGGTCTCAGGTTTGAGTCCCTGTCAGGGCATGGTTGTTCTTTTATGTACTATCTGTGAGATGTGTGACTGTGCCCCCCTGTAAAAAGGGCTTGTGCAAGTACGCGACTGTGATGAGTGTGTAGCTAAGTCATACTCATGGCCCTAGTTGGCGTTACTGTAAAAACAAGAAATGCCCATTCGGCTTAAAATCGCTGAAAAGGCCTTCAGAGCTCTTATCTGTGGGAAACGCCACTAGTAACAACAAGAGCAAGTATAGCGGCATACCTACCTAGCGGCATACCTATACTGATGAACTTTTAGTCATTAAAGTTGCATTATTATAATTGTTTCACATATAGACTTTTCATTGTGTGTACGAACTTTTATAATGATAGAGAGTCCCTATCTTTCGGCTGATAAAAAAGTAAATGTGCGATTCATGAAGCGTCTAAATTTCGTGGCATTTAAAATTTTTTTTTTTTTTGTGTTAGCTTAGCAAACTATGCAGATAGTAACATGATCTTTCTTCTTTTGTATTGTTGTGACTAAGGGCACTTGACTTGGGCAAGTCCCCACTGATACGATCAGCAGATTTTAAGCCTAAGAAATGCGTCTCTTTGTTTTACAAGTAGCGCCATCTAGGGCCAAGAGTACGACTTAGCTACTCACACGTCACAACTCTTTTTAAGGGGCGGATTTCATTTATGCAAATTCATTCATTCATCTGAGATCGTAATTTAGATCTGGAACAGAGAACGATCACCTCTGACCCAATACCCCTAGTGATATTACTCTCGACATGGAGGACTTTGCGATCACGAACAGATTTTAACAAGCGCCAGCCGCCACACACTCGGAGAATCTTTTGGCCAGTGAGCTTCGAACCCGTAACCTAAGTAGTACGAGTCCAACGCTCCACCAACCAGGCCACCCCGGCCTCTTTTGCTTTAAATGATAGAAGAAAACCTTCGATACAATATTTTTTGATATATTGAAGAGGGTGGGGAATTTAGGACAATAACATTACCTTTTGGGGAAAATTAAACAAAATATTCAATCTCCAAAATTAAGAAATTATATCAATTAAATATTAAATTAGCATTCATTATAAAATAATTTTTCTTGAATTTTAAGTAGGCATAGAAAGCACAGACCGACAGACGGTCAACCTTTTTTACGATTTGGCTTAAAATTTGATGTCTGCACTATAGAGGTAGTATATGTGCACAGAATTTTGTTCACTGAGTTCTCTTCGTTTTGTAGTTATATTAAAGTATACACGTACTACTAGACAGATACAGTTTCTCATAACGAACTTTTCTCAAAATTTGATAAAAACTACAAATTGATGAAAAAGGAAGTATACTAAATTTAAACCTTTAAGATCAAAGCGATTTTGTATTATCTTTGTCACAGAGATAACGTAGAAAATATGTTGTTGTTGTAACTTATGACACTTGCCTATGGACAAGCCCACCGCTGATACAGCAGTAAATCTAAGCCGAAAGAAGCGTCTCTTGTTTTTGACGTAGTAGCGCCACAATTGCTTGCAGAGCCTCTTTTACGAATAGCAGATTCATACTTCTCACAGATAACACACAGAAGAACAACTATGCCCAAACCGGGACTCGAATTCAGAACTCCCAGAACGCGAGAAAGACTCGCTACCTCTGTGCCAGAGAGCCGGCCAGAAAATATATTTTTTTTCGAATTCAAAGATGTCTGAAACATCTCTCATGCATCAATTTCTTGATGATTACAATATTTTTTCTATATTATCGAGTAAACGTATATCCAAATAGCTAAACTAACAAAGTTTCTTGGAACATTTTTGGCTCAAAATGCGATAGAAATTTCCAAATTTGGTATAAAAACAGTATATCGAATTTAAACATCTTAACTCAAAGTGTTTCGTATTATCTTTGTCGCAGGCATAATGCTAAAAATATGTTTTTCGAATGCAGGTATGTCTGAAACGTGTCTCGAGTTCCAATTTTTTGATGATTACAAAATATCCTTTGTATTTTGTATAAAAAAAATAAAATTTTTATAGAAATATCAAAAAAAGTGTGTACAACATCGCAATAATCAAAAGCATTAGTATACATGGCATAACATGCTTATGCTCAGAGGGTAATAAAAGTTTTCTTTTCGCATCTCTGTGTGGCAACATGAGATGTAGCAGAACAAAGTAACTTAGATACATCTTCCTTTGTTATTAGATTCTTTCCACCGGGACCATTCCTGCATGGGTGCTGGAAATAGGCTTTTCAACACATTTCTTTTTCCCTGCTTTTATTTATTTTTCTATTCATTTTTTAAACTCTCCGAGTGAGTTATGTAAATAAATATTCTCGCTAGAAGCAGCGAGGGAAAAGTGACAAAAATTTAATTTCGTCCTTTTCCAGGCTAAAGCTTTAAAAGTTGGGAATATTCAATTTTAGGGTTTCGGGATTTAGATAGGATAGTATTGTGATAAATATTAAATTCTCAGAAAAAGGGCGGAAAATACATTTCGCATTGCTTTTATTTTTAATGTTTGGTTATTATATTTACCTCATAAATGTTTTTTGTATAAAATGAGGGGTTTCTTCTATTGAAAATGTACCCTTATTTTGATTTATTTTTCTCTTTTTTTCAATGTTCATCTAAAATCGAATTTTAAACAATCAGTGTTTATAAATATAGTATGCGGTAAAATACACAGTACTGAAATGAAAAGATGAACAAAATTACCTCATTTTTCTTCAAAAGAATTGAAAATTCATGAGGATACACTATTAGATTGTTGATTTACTGCGGTATGCGTAATGTAAGTGTTCAAATTGCTCATCTCCACGCATATTGTTCGCTCAAATTCTCAAACATATCCTGAAACAAAAAGGTTGCCGGGATGGCCTGGTGGGTAGAGCGTTGGACACGTACTCCTTAGGTTACAGGTTCGAAGCTCACTGGCCAAAAGATTCTCCGAGTGTGTGGCGATTGGCGTTCGTGAAATCTGTTCGTGGTCGCAAACTTCTCCATATCGAGAGTAATATCACTGGGGGTACTAGGTCAGAGGTGATTGTTCCCTGTTGCAGGTCTAAATTACGATCTGAGATGTACGAATGAATATGCATGAAGGAAGTCCGCCCCCTAAAAAGCGTTGTGGCGTGTGTGTAGCTAAGTCGGACTCTTGGCCCTAGATGGCGCTACTTGTAAAACAAGAGACGTTTATATCCGGATTAAAATCTGCTGATGTATCAGCGGAGCTTGTCCATGGCAAGTGCCCTAAGTAACAACAAAAACAACAAGGTTGCTACAGACTTCCAAAAAGAGATAATTCTCACGCGTAATGTACGTACAATTCTTGTTGGGTCATTACTCTCCTTTAATATTTCCCTTCCTTTGACAATATGTCCTACAAACTCCTTTGACAGAGTTCATCACCAAAAATGGAAAAAATTCGTAACAATAAGCAGTATAATTGGGATACAAGATGCTGTCTTCTGTTAGAATTGTTCTGACACATATTTCAAACTAGCTTCACCTTCGCAACTACTTCCGCCAGAGCAGAAATAATGCTCAACTCGAAACACTTATTCCTCACGACAAAAGACCCATTTTCAACAACTTCCTTTTCAATATACTAAGTGTAGCTGGAGCTATACGCGACCACGAGCTGAAGATGCTCGAATTTCAGTACCGTATATTTTGGCGCATACTGTGTTTTTGACACAGAAAGAAATATTTTTCTGATAATACTTTTTATCGTCAGATACCCTTTGAGTAGAGAAAGTATATTAATCACCAATGAATTCGAACTTTGGTTTTTAAATAAGTTATATTAACTTCCTGTTGTAAAGCAACACTAGGGCTATTTTGGGATGGACCTCGTAATTTTGAACGGTAATCAAACGACGAGGACGAGACCTGAGCTGGCACATCCACTTCACACTACACCAGTAGGCGAATTTGATGCGCAGCAGTGTCAGCCTATCGTGTCATTATTGACGAGTTATTTGGTAATTAATACTTGGTATGCAGTTAATAGTATCCGGGAATCAAATTGCATTTTAGAAATTTTTTTTTCCAACCGATTAAAAAAAATTGACATAGAACTGCAATTGTGGTCACATAGTTCCATACCAAGTCCGATATATTTAAATCATTGGAACTTTGAATTATCACGTTTACATATTTCTCAAAGTACAGATCACATTTCGTATCGAATCTGTACAAAGACAACAATAAGAGCTGCAGTCTTTCACCAAACTTCGAAATGACACCTCTGGATATTTTCCTCTGTCATACAGAAATCAATTTCTTGTAGGATTCGGATCAAAATTTGAAAGACTTTTATAGACAATAGATGTCAGTAATGTGTCGAATTTTATTTATCTTGCTTTCTTCGTTTTGGAATTATCGATGAACCGTTTTGTAATCAGACCAATTTCCTCTGAAATGACTTTGCCCGAAATTTGACAGAAATCTAAACATTTATATAAAGACCGTATACCAAATTTTATTCTTTCAGGTGAAAGCGTCTTTGAAGCAATTTGTCACAGAAAAAAATAGTAAAAAACAACAAATATGTCTTTTACTAACTCAGGAAGATGCAAAACAAAGATTTGTCAAAATTTCGAGTTCCAATTTTTTGCCGATCGCTGTACTTTGTCTTTACTCCGTATATGTGAAAACAAAAAGAGGGATCTTCGTATTTGATGAACACATAAAATAGACTCTTAGATTCCAAAACAGCTCGAATTCGCAACCTTTGAAGATATATCGCTACTAAATAAATATATTGCCAAAGAACATTTTGTCCTGCATTGCACCGATTCAAAGATGTACTATGCTAAAGAGCAAACCAAAATCTTATGCAAAACATGTAATGAGCATTATCTTCTCTCCTCTGCACAGCAAGACGAGTTGTTAAGTGAACCAAGTCTCTGCGATGTCTCCTCTCTTTTTATTAGATTCTTTCAATCGAATTCATTCTGTTTATGCTATTGTAAACATATACTTTAACCTGCCTTTTTCTCTTGCCCAAAAGTCTTGCTTGTCTGTATTACCCCACGATACTCAAAAGATGTATATTTATGTAAAGAAACATGTTTATGCAAAACGCGAAATAAAATTCTTCTTCTTTTCTCTGCCTGATAACATGACTTGGAATAGAGTATAGATGTCTCCTCCGTGTTTATTAGATTTTTTCCCAACTGAACCTGTTCCTGACGGGTTACTTGAAACATGATTTTCAACTCGTTTCTCTTTCTTCGATAATTGAAAACAAAAGCAATAGAAATAGAAATTTTAATTTACTGACCTTGTTTTTTCAATCACGTCTGGTTGTCACCACAATTTTGCATGTTTTCTTAAGCTTCAAACTATAGCTTGGAGAGGGTCTCAACTACTTAAACGTTTCATTTTTTTTACCATCTAAGGTGATACCTTATATTTTGGGAATATTTTCTTATTTAGATTCAAATACATCGAATACTTGACTTATCTACGTATTCTAATTCATTTTAATATTGAATTATAATCATTACTATTTATTTTTTGTTTACAACTATCAAAATTCAATAAATAGATGCACATAAGACAAAACACTTAAGTTGTTAAATTCTTAAGAGTAAAAGAATTTTCCAAACATTTTAGAATTCCATTCGCTTTTTTCTCCTTTTCTTTCAACATCACAAAATATATTTCAAACATTGACAGATTCCAAATCGTTTGCATTTGATCATCAATTATTATATAAAAAATTAATGAAATTATATTAATAAAAAATATTTATCAAAGAAAAAATCGTTCGCTATTAATGTCTAAAAATATTTTAATTGAAATAAACATAGTGGCAGCTATAAAATGTCTGAAAAAGAATCGTCTGCTAAATGTGTATTAAGAGATTTAGATTATGAAATTTATTTACCAAAAAGTTTTGATTTTTTGTTTAATATTCGTTTTGTTGCTTAAATGGTTATAATCATATATATATTATATATAATTATATATATATGAGTTAATTAAATAATTTTTCTTGATAAGGTAACAAAAATAATATGAGAAAAATGTATTCTTATTATCTTCTTATATAATGGCTTAAAATTTATGATGAATTTTAAATTTTCTAGATTTGGGTCAAATATTTCTGGAACAAGTGTTATAGACATAGTAGATAAAAAAAACACGAAAATGAAATAATAAGAAAAATGAAGAGAACTAAAATACATTACGTAATCATTTATTTACGTGCTTGCTTATTGTCACTTTCTTCCTTATTTAAGATAAAAATGTGATCAATTTGTTATATATTTTTAAAAATTAGATTTTCTTAAATTAGAATTATTGTTTTTTAAAACGTTCACCTAAAATTCAAATTTAAATAATACAGATTTTTTGGATTATATCAGTTTAAAATGGTTCGATATTCTTTGTTGTTGCATTGTAGATAATAAATACTGTTCTTTAAACGTGCGTTTTTTTTAAAAAAATGCATAAATTAGTCAGATATTTGCAAGAAACATTTGAGTGATATAACTCTATCAATCAAGCGATTCAAAATGATTATAACAACCATTTTCCTGTTTATAAAGCATGAATTATGTAGAGCTTGTATTGCTGATAATGTCCTGAAGCATTACATTGTTTTAGTCTGTGTTTGGATCGTTTTACTAAATAGATCTTCTTTAGGATGAATTAAAAAGTTTGATTAGAACAAGGCATCAGTGACAAAGATTTTCGCAAAAACAATTCAAACCATAGTTTACAGTTCTTTTTTATACAGAGTTGCACTCGCTATTGCAGGAAAAAGAAATATCACTTCAAATTTGTAAATGTCTGGTGAAAAGAATTCTTCTTGGCAAGTTATAAGATAAAGGTAGAGACCTTTACATATGAGTTATCTGGTAAAATTAATTGTCAAAATTAGGGTTTGAAAATCTCTGTTCAATCCTAACTTCTAAGATACTGTAATTATCGAAAAACTTTAAATACACGTTGTTCGCCTTATTTAGAAGTAAATTTTTTATTGGGTTTATTTTTATATAAATATCAAGAAAGCTTTATCGGAATAAAAATACACCCCCACACACCATTTCCACCCCACTCCATTTAAGTTAGACCATTAGATCAGCTACTTACATATTCGTTCGAAAATTTCACATTTATAACAACATAAATTTTGTAGAGAAGATATTTTCGAAAAGGAGAAACTAGTGAAATTATGCCTTCAGATTATTTAATCACAGGATGACTATTATATACCAGGAAGAAACTATGATAAAAATAAGTCTATTTACATTGGAATACAAAATCAAAATGACCGACATTCTTCCCTTTAGTGATTTTACTATGATATTATGATAGGGATTTTTTTCCCAAATGTAACTTTAGACTATCGAATGTAATGCATCATTTTAGAAAGATGGGTATGTGTTAAGGATTTTTATCTCCTCATTCGTAGTTTGGTAAAAACAGAATAAACTATTTTATTAAGTATGTGTTAGGTATAATTAAATAAAAATGTGCAAATTGTATCCGGAGTTTAGCAAGAAAAAATTGGATAGATTTAATATGGACTAAATATATATATATATATATATATATATATATATATATATATATATATA
>JAOUZG010031473.1:2259595-2304030 GCA_026289955.1 Argiope argentata | reverse complement strand
TCATTACATACATAATGTAGTCGCTGATTTCAATCAAGCAACAGAAGATAAATAGAATCTTATTGGCTTCAGAAAACCCAGATAAGTAATAGACAAAATGACTGAATTATCATCTAAATAATGGCAGAAAATTTTGGTTAAAGATTTTAGTCATTTTTTTCTTTTAGAATGTATGAATTTATGCTCATATTTTTGACGAGAAATCGAGAGGATGACATACAGGGAGAATATATTTGTCTAAAATAACTATGATAATTATTCGCAAGTTCTAACTATATATATTTTTGTTACTATTTTTTAAAAATTATGTAAAAATTCCATATGAGCAAACAAAAAAATTCATTAATTGAATCAGTAAAAAATGCACAATTCCTGAATTCAATTTAGAAATTAATTTTCATGTTTCTTCAAAACAGTTTGTTGGATGTAGTTCTTCCAAATTTTAAATTTTAAAATTATAATAACTATATCACGCATTTATTAAATAAATAATTTTTCTATGACATTTTTAATCGAGATATGAATTTGGTAAAATAATAGACATAGAAATTATTGTTTTATAGAATGAAAGTCTTATTCAAAAATTATTTTTTTGTTTAATAAAATCTAAAAAATTTCACAGTTAATTTGAAAGAAGATGTATTAAGAAATGTGTACTAAAACTTGTATTTCAGAAAACATTAATAATTCTATATAAAATTAAGATATTTTGTGTTGCATTTCTTATTTCTTTCAGAAGTAAAATTCTAATCTCAGTTTTTAATTGCATAATTTTAAGACATATATGCTACAGTCCGATTCGATTATCATTAATAACAGTCACCTCAAGTGATCAGTTGATTCGGGGTAATAAATTATATTTCACTTCAAATAAATATTTTCTTTAATTTATCGCTCAGGATTTTTTAAAATTATTTTTTATTATGGTAGTGTTATTTTAATTGTTTTATCCGAGTTCTTTTTATCGTGGAAATCATACAAGACTCTACGAATCCCTCGAAGGCACACAGATTTAAATCATACAACTTAATGACCAGCCGCTGCAGCAGCAACGCTGGTGGGAACTGTGGTTGAGTCCTGATGGCCATCATCGGTCACGGTACAACCCTTCCCGTAAGAAGTACGTCCCGTCATAGATGGGAGGAGTCTACCCCTAACAATATGTGTACCCACCAGTGTGGCGAAATTCCACCACCATTCTGGAAGCAATTATTCCTCATTTCGTGGTGCTCCCGGGGTATCTATTTATCATGTAAGTGAACCTTTCTAATGGAGACTGTCCCATAAGATCGTAACGCTATTAAAAATAAGAGTCCTCTTTAATCTACTTTTTATATTTCATAATATTGTAAATCTGCTAATTCATTTGTTTTATTCTTTGTAAATTACAAAGACATTAAACAGAATCACGTTTCCTTAGTTTTGAACAATGAAAGAAAATAAGAAAATCATGTGATCAAGTAATCACGTGATCAAGTAAAACAATAAAAATGGTTTGAATTACAGAACAATAATATAATTTTGGAAATTCCTTATTTACTTCAATACACCAAGTAACAGTTTCAAAAAATTGTTTCGACTACGCAAAATAAACAAATTTTTAAAAAAATGACTGACATTCAATAATATTTCCACAACGATTAACTTTGCATCATTAAAATGAAAAAAAAAAAAAATTAAAATTTGAAATTATATAAAACTTATTTTTTTGCGCTATAATATTTTCTGAAGTTATAGAAAAAATAATCAGCTTGTGGTGGGGGTGTTCGGGGGTTCTAATAAAGTAGGTTTAGTGTAACATTTATTTATTAGGGAAATAGGTAAGTCACACACAACACAAGATAATTTTAAACAATTACACAAACACATAGAAAAGTTTGAGATGCGTCCATGCCCGTTGCTTGAGCTTTACTGGTGTTTTCGATGTTTGCGCTCATTAGTCTAGGTGGCGCAGCAGTTCCGGTTCCAGTCAATAGTGGCTGCTACAATCTCCCCCTCTGTCTCTGATGACGTCCCGACGAAGAGACAGGATTAATAGTATTGGGAGGTCTTTTGGCAGTCTGTGTTATCTGTTGTGGCTTTTTGAGTTTCTGGGCAAGGTGATTTGATGTAGATGACTCGGGCACACAAGGAGGTTGTTGAGTAGTAATACGTGGTGGCAAGACAGATTTTGGCGGTCTACCTCTTTTTCTAAGAGGGACAACTGGAGAAGTATCCACATCTATGAAGGGCGAAAGTGCAGAAGTATGGTAGGTTGCTATCGGTTCGGATGGCTTATCAAGGCTGGCTATCACATATGAAGTAGGAGACTTCTGGGTGAGGATCAAGTATGGTTCGTCCCGTTTTGGAATAAATTTTGAAGTTTTTTTTTGTTTTTGGTGTTACTTATGGGGTGCAAAGTAACCCAAACTTTATCACCAGGAGAATAAAAAATTTGACGTCGGTTTTTGTCGTAGTATTTTTTTCGTTGATCTTGTTTTATTTCGATACGTTCTCGTATGTCATTTGTAATGTTTGCAAATCTTTTCAAATACGGTGCGATTTCTGGAACGAAATTATCGTTTTCGACAACAGTCCTAAAATCTTAAACTACATCGTCTACAGTTCTTAATTCTCTTCCGAATTGCAGGAAGGCAGGTGTATGTCCTGTAGTATCACAAACAGCTGAATTCATAGCAAAACGAATATACGGGAGTTTTTCTTCCCAACTATCGTGGTCGTTTCCCACAAGAATAGCCAATCGAGGTTTTAGATCACGATTTTTCCTTTCTACAGGATTAGCCTGAGGATGATAAACTGGAGTAAGGCACTGATCTATTTGAAGAACAAAACATATTTGTTGGAGGACGGCGCTAATGAATTGTGGGCCATTATCACTTATAATACGTCTGGGAATACCATATCTTAGAAATACTTCTTCTATCAGTGTGATTGTACATTCTTTAGCAGTGGCTGATTCCAGAGCAAACAGTTCTATCCAGCGGCTTGCGCAATCTTCAATGATAAAGATCCATCGTTTACCAGTAGCGCCTTGGGGTAATGGTCCAAACAAATCAATTGAAAGTGTCTCAAATCTTTGAGATTGGATAGGTGTCCTTAAAAGTCCAGCAGGTTTCAAATTAGTAGACTTGTACCGTGCACATTCCGGGCATTTCTTTACAAATGCAGCAATGGAAGAACGCATTCCTATCCAGTAATAGCGCTGGGCTGTTCTATGTTAAGTTCCATCTTCACCATAATGACCTGCAGTAGGTGCATCATGGTATTGTTTTAACACGTTTGAAATTTCATGAGATGGAACAACAAGTTGTGCCTCTTCTGTATCTGCATCAGGAACAAAGCGATAGAGGACTCCTTGGTTCATCAAATACCCTCTTCCGGTCCAGTTTACAAAATTTTCATCTTTCGGTGATGATTCAAAGCTTTCAATTATTGGACGCAAATTATCATCTTTCAATTGAGAATCACGCATTTCCCTTGAAGTTCTCGCAGGCATGTCTGCTATCACAATAGTACAAATTTCACGAGAGGAAATTTCTTCTTCGCAAACTGGCCGTGAAAGCATATCCGCAATGACGTTTGCTTTTCCAGATACATATTGAACTTTCAAGTTGAACGATTGAATTTCTAAAGCCCATCGAGCAAGTCTTCCTGTTGGGGACTTAAGAGTCAAAAGCCATTTCAAAGGTTGGTGGTCAGATGCCACTGTTACTTCTGAACCTTCTAAGTAACCACGGAACTTTTTGAGGGCCCATACGACAGCCAGAGCTTCTCGTTCTGTAGTTGAATAGTTGCGCTCTGCTTGAGAAAGCAATCTGCTAGCATATTCAATAGGGTGTTCTTCAGAGCCTGAGCCTTGAAGTAAACAAGCACCAAGGGCATAATTACTAGCGTCTGTCCGAAGAACGTATGGCTTATTTCCATCAGCTTGCTTCAACACGGGAGGTGTTATGAGACAAGTTTTTAAGTTATCAAAGGCATTTTGCTGGGTGAAACCCCATTCCCATGAAGCTTTTTTCTTTGTAAGATCACTAAGAGGTCGTGATATTTCTGCAAAGTTAGGAATGTAACCAGGAACATGTTTGAAGGAAGGATTGTACTTCTTTAACATTTTTGGGAGGTGGCATTTTCTGAATGGAGGAAACTTTTTCCTGATCAATTTCAATTCCTTCTTGTGTAATCCAAAATCCTAAATATTTGACACGAGATGAAGCGAAATGACATTTATCTCTATTTGCTTGCAATTTAAAAAGTAAGAGTCTTTCGAAAACAGCTTGTAAATCAGAGAGATGTTTCTCAAATGATTCTGACAAAATGATGATGTCATCGAGATATGTGAGGGTGAGAATATCATCAAGACCATTTCGGAAACGGTCCATTAACCTTTGAAAGGTTGCAGGGGCATTCCTTAAACCAAATGGCATTCGTAAGAACTTGTATGTTCCAAAGGGACACACAAATGCAGTTTTTTCTTGATCGTCTGGATGAACTTCAACTTGATGATATCCTGCTCGAAGATCGATAGTTGACATGAAAGGAGTAGGTTTTGCGTCATGCAGCAAATCATCCATTCGTGGAAGTGGGTAGGAATCAGGAATTGAAATGGAGTTCAGCTTTCTGTAATCGATGCACAGGCGCATTGTACCATTAGGTTTTGGTACCAATACCACTGGCGAAGCATATGGGGATTCAAATTCTACGATAATTTCTTCTTCCAAGAGCTTATTAATTTCTTGTTTTAAGATTTCTTTCTTTGCAGGACTCATTCTATAAGGTGGCACTGCTATTGGAAGGTGGTCACTGGTATTTATTCTGTGTTGGATAAAAGGTGTTGGCGCTCCCCCTGGTTGGAAGCATGTCTCGTACTTTTTCAGTAAGGAATTAAAATCTTGTCGCTGTTGAGGAGAAAGATGTGTACCTTCATGATTACGAAGTTGACAAGGTTGAGGCGCAGTGGGTACTGTTAGGAGAGCATTTATATTAGAAGGCGTTTCTATGAAAGCATACTTCTTTTGAGGGGTTTCAAAGAAGTACCAATGTTTCTTCTGGATATCTAGGACGATACCTGCAGCACTTAAAAAATCAACACCGAGAAGAGTTCGGTTTCCTTTGGCGTGTTTTAACACTATAAGCTCTGTTGGAATATTTTTCCCTTTTACAATAATATTCACAATGGTTGTGAGTATTTCTGTGTTTCGAATATGTCCATCGGCTAGTGTCATATCAATTGTTTTCTCTTCAAATTTCATACCATTCTCTTTGAGAAGTAGGTACAGTTTTTCACCGGCCACAGAATGTGTAGCACCTGTGTCAGCACACACGGCTGCTTTTTTATTGCAGATTGAAACTTCAATTATGTTCAGTGGGTGAACATCTGTTGAAAATCTATAGAAAGTCATTTGATTAAGATTTGCAGGGAAATCATCGCTTTCTTGGATTTTAGGATTGCATATGCGGCATTTAGATTTGATTACTCCAGGAGTTCCACAGCCGTAACAAGTTAATGATTTTCTAGCTTCTTGTAGCATGTCAGGGCTTGTTTTCTGGGCTCTGTCATTGCAAAAGGAGTCCCGCCTACTTTGACTGGGGAACCCAGACAGAGGCTTTCTATCAAAAGTTTGTTGATTTTGCAATTTTGGACCTTTGGGGTAAAAAGTTCTTTTGCCTTTATCAAGCCTGACTTGGTCAGTTTGTTTTGAATAATATGGCTTATCCACACAGCTATTCAGCATTTGGGATTCTTTCTTGCTTGTTCGCAAGTTGTCTTAAGCGACTAGTTTTTCTACTAGGTCATCAGGGGTAACCCAATCACACCATATGTCTAAGAAATGATCCTTTACTTCTGGTGGTACCCGTTTCTTCATTTGATCTAGGATCATCAAGTTCTTCAATTTATCGAAATCTTGGATGTGGAGTTCTTCCAACCATCCTTCGAAGTAATTTCTCAGTTCAAAATGGAAATCTTTCCATGTTTTGTCCGGAGTTTTTCTATGAGTTGCGAAAAGGCGTCGCAATTTCTCTGGACTCAGTTTAAATCTTTGCAAAAGTAAATTTTTCACATGCTCGTAATTTTGAGCTTTTTCCTCAGGTTCACGAGCAATTATTTGTGCTATTTCATTAGGAAGCACAGCAAGCAAATGTGCTACCCAAGAGTCTTTTTCTATTTTCAAAAATTTAACTTGCCGTTGAAATAAATTTAAAAAAAAGTGACATATCGTCTTCTTTGGGATCAAAAATTTGAATCAAATTGTATAATTGCAGATTATTTGAAACATTGGCGACAGCAGGCAATGAAGCACATTGTTGAGCTTCTATCTGAAGTCGAATTTTTTGAAGTTCAAATTCTTGTCTGTCTTTCTCTTCACTTTTTTGACGTGCCAGTCTCTCTTGTTCACGAGCATTTCTTTCCTTTTCTTCAGCTTTCTCACGAATAGAAATAATTTCGCGTTCTTTGGATATTCTTTCTTCAATAATGTTATTTAAACATTCGCGCACAAAATTTTCATCGTATTGTTCGGATGTAGTTATTAGGGATTTTAAAGTTAAAATCACAGCATTTGGAGGAATGTCGATATTCATTTCACGAGCTAAAGTTTCAAGATCACACTTTTTGCCCTTTCCCAGAAAGCTCATTTTTTAAAGCCACTATTTCACTTTGTCTTGTAAAAGTGATGCCAAATTTGTAAACATATAAATATATATATTCTAACACACCGTTAATACAAAAATCAGTTGGAAATAAAGAGAATAAATATACTCTTAAATCAAATTGATGAGAATATTTAGATTGCATTTATATACAATTGGAATTAGTTGAAATTTTTATACATTTTGAGAAATCTATGTTGAAAAGAACACAATCATAAATTGTTTCCAACTTACAATAAATTCACTTTATGACAAGAATACTTTCTGCATATAAGAGAGATACAAAAAAAATCTAAATGGATATACTCTACTCAATACGATAACAAAATAGCAGCATCGAAAATGCATATTAATCATGTGAGTTCCAAGTTCAGCGCAAAGGAAAGCAATTGAAGAGAGTTATGTCTTATTCAGAAAATAGTATCACTGAGTCAGCAAGAAATTATACATTGGCGTGAGTTCAAGGTTATAATCGAACTGCACTACGCTTACTTAAAATGATTCAATGATTATGCATTACAAAATTGATTATTTTCTTTTCAAAAAGAATGAGAAATCTTTAAAAATATAACACTGTGACAAAAGGTGAGAAATCTTAAAAAATATAACAACATAAAATTTGTGTATGCCTATACTAAAATTATCAATTATACCAATTCTTTAAAATATGTTTAAGACACACAGCAAAAAAATAATTCTATGTTTTTAAACACTGGTAACATATTAGTAACAAAATTTTCATACATATTTTTCAAAATAAGTACTGAATGCTCCGAGATAAATTGTTATTTATAATTACACATTTTTTATAAGATTTAATATCAATTCAAATAAATCAATACTTCTTGCGACTTTGCAATTAAGGGTTTTTTTTTGTAAGAACAAGGATTGTTCTACACAAGAAATTCAAACTTACCAAAATTATCCTTTGGATCAATAATATGCAAGAGAATGAATTACCTACGGATGAGGTTTCCTATAATCATTAACCTATGGATTAGGTTTTCAAAGCTGTTCTTCCGTTGGATACGGAGTGCTGAAAAAAATTGCGAGCAAAGTCCAAGCAACGGAATCGTTAAAATTAAATAAACCGTTTGGGCGCCAGTTGTGGTGGGGGTGTTCGGGGGTTCTAATAAAGTAGGTTTAGTGTAACATTTATTTATTAGGAAAAAAGGTAAGTCACACACAACACAAGATAATTTTAAACAATTACACAAACACATAGAAAAGTTTGAGATGCGTCCATGCCCGTTGCTTGAGCTTTGCTGGTGTTTTCGAGGTTTGCGCTCATTAGTCTAGGTGGCGCAGCAGTTCCGGTTACAGTCAATAGTGGCTGCTACAAGCTTAATTTTAAATTAATTATAATTTTAAAAAAATATACTCAGATGCAAATGTTTACACTACAAAGTATGCCTGTTTCAAAATGGAAAGTTTTAGACAAAGCTGCCTGGCCTGTAGAGCGCCAACACACGTACATACACGTATTCATAAGTTCATTTTATTATTAGAGAAGATAAACAATTAATTACATTAACTCTAATACAGATACAAATGGATTCAATATTAAACTTTATAAAAAAGATGATTATATTTTATATCAAACCTTGTACTGTTTCTTCCATGCAACTAGCTCCACTTTCGATATTTTGAAATCCTGACTGATAACGAGAGAGTCGAGATCACGGTTATAGAAAACTCTAACATAAGACTAAAACAGATTGTTGATAGTGCGTCTAAGGCTTTTGTTCATCGACCTGGAATTTTTGCCTATTTGAGACTGAAAGTATAGAATATTGCTAAATTTTTTATTCTATGTGGCTTTTGAAGTTCTTGAGAATCTTTGTTAAATTTGCGGTGATTTGAAATATGTGTGAAAAGTTAAAATATTTACATAACTCAAAATTTTATATAAAAAAATTTAAAAGCAAAGCAATTTTATATTAAATTTTAAAATACTTACTTTTCATTAATTTTGCTTATTTTGTTATTATTCTCTTATCCGAGCAAAATACATAGAACCTCTTTTCCCCATTTAAATACAAACCTTTTAGCTGCTTTTCCTGAGATTTCTGCGGGTCAACAATAAACCCATTTTCAATTGCATCCCGCGTTTTTTGCATTTTAGAGTGCTTATTTTAAAGAGATTTTTATTATATCAAATTATTATCTAGCAACATATAGCATTAGTTCACTTTGGTTCCAAAATATTTGAACTTATTTGCAAACATTGCATCTAAATAGTGATTTTTTAAAATTAAGCAGTCAGATTATTACAAATCTGCTTCATTTGAACTTAAATCTACAATTTAAATTTCAAATTTGAGTCGGTACAAAAAGAATAAATACTTTTCTAAAAAATGATGAGTATTCAAAATTCCTTTTATTCGGCAAGGAACAAATTTCATTCCATTTTAAATAAAATAAAAAAGGAGTCAATCAATTTTTTAAAAGAAATTTTAACATTTCCTTAAACTTTATCGCTTTCTTTATAAATAGAAAATAAATATCAAATTATCATCAATTTGCTGAAGTTTAAAAAATTAGATTCAATAAACAAAGTTTGTTTTAATTCACTCAGTCTCATAAGCAAGATAAAAGTAATAATCTTTTACTGAAATCTTTTATTTATATCCATCTGATCAACATCTCTGCTTGGCGGGATCGGAATCAAATCCACCGCCAAAAATAAATTCCCTTTCCTGCAACCCTGGAACTGTTGATGGGAAAGCCGCATGGTACTAGTGTTCAGCATCCTAAATCCGCGTAGTGCATGCCGTACTAGAGCAGCCGGCTTTCGTCGATTTTTAGGGATTGTTTGTGGGTTGAGATTCAATGAATACTGCTGATTAACTTTTTGCAGTAATCGTCGTTACTTGTGCTTAAGTTTCGGCAAGATATTGCAAAGGATACGAAATAAACAGTAAACCAAAGTAGCCAGAATTCGTCGGAACTGTCTCTCGTAAACAAAAACAAAGTGCCATTCGATTTTATGAAATTCGGGGGATTAAAGAGTGCAATATTGGGAAAAAACGGAAGGTCCACTTTGCGAAATGGATTAAGTCGGGTAAGTTATTTTTCATTGTTAAATATCGAATCAAAAGTCAAAATATCTGTGATACGCAAATGTAGACAAAAAATTCATTTCAGCAAACGATTTTAGAAATGTTTTTACAAACGTGTTTTTATTTAAAAATAAAATATGTGCTATTTTATTATCGTTCTTATAGTTTATTTTTTATCTAGGAATAATGCAACTTTTTTTTTCATAATTTATATAACGTTGAAGGATTGTATAGAATCATTTTTTAAACCATTTATTTGACTAGCGAGTCTATTTTATATTTTAATAAACATTAAAAATAATTAAAATTAATGTTTTTTTTTATTTTCAATTTATATCTTTTCGTAAGACATAATAGAAATAAAAACAATTTAAAAATATTTTGAAAAATTCTTTTATAATAAATATAAAAAATTTTGCTCAATATAATAGTGTTGCGTTTAATTTTATAGAGGTTTAGTTATTTTTAATTGTATATAATATAAAGCAATAATACAGCATAAAAATTTCAGGTTTCTTAGTGGATGAATTTTTTCAATTTTTTTAGAACATGCAATACAATAGTTGTAACATGCAATGGTAGTTATTAAATCACAAATTTTACTGATAATTGGAAATTAGTGATAATGTAAAAAAATTCATTTTTTCTTAATAAGAAAGGTGAAATATTTAGAAACAATATCCGAATTTGATAACTGTTGACAAAAAATCTTTAAATTGTATTAAAATATTTTAAATATAAATGGGTGAATTTTATTTTCATTTTATATTGAATTCTCTAACAATGACCTGTTGAGAAATATTTCATGCCTAAATTTTAAAGTTGAAAAAAAAAACCCAAATATTTTTTTCTTCTTATGATAGCTTTTTAATTTTATTTTTCCCATTCACTTAATTTATTTAATTAATGCAAAAAGACCTTAAATTTCTGAACAAAATCTCTGTTTTGTAAAAAAAATCAAATTTCTTTTCTTTAAATTGCTTATTATTATTAAACGAGTTAAAACATTATTTTATCATTTAGATGCTTATCTTTAGATTAAACCAATATTTATTTCGTTAGTTTTTTAACTTTTTCTTCTTTAGAATAATATATTTATCTGCTGAAGAATTATATATTTTTCTGAAATATTATTTTTTTATAATTATAAAGTTATAACCTATAATTATTATTTAATCTTGGTGTAATTTTCATAATGATAATTTTTATCAGAATAAGTTCTGGAGTTATTTAAATAATACAAAATATTAATAAATTGATTCCCGTGTTCATCAATACTATATATTTCCTCATCTTTTATTATCTTTCAAAACGATAAACAAGTTAAAAATAAATATTATCATATTTTTTATTAATTTTAGTTAGAATTAAAAATAATTGAATTATATGCGCAAGAAAAATCAAATGTGATCATTCATAACAAAATTTTAAAATTAAATTTCACTTTTAGATTTTACAAAGTTGAAATAAAAGTTATTATTATAAAGGGAAGCTGTATTATTTTTCCAGTTTTACGTTTTTCAAAGTACTTATATGGTTTAAAACCGTCAAAAGTATTGAGTAGCCCATATATTAATATAAATAGTTGTTCAATTGAAATTAATAAATTCTACATATGAAAAATAACTCTTAAATTGCAGGGTTTATTTTTTCATTTAATTATCTCTTGGAAAATTATTTTTAGCAGTTTTTATTCTTTTCCAAGATTTGTGTAATATTTCTAAATGAATAAGTTTTATGAATAATGATTATCAGCTAACATATGGAATAGTTATATTCTTAAGTGAAATTTAATTTAAATATATACATTTTGACGTCTCTCTGGAAACGGTATCAATAACAAACTTCTCATTTAGAGCTCAATGATAAAATATCTAGGTTACAAATTTAGATTTTAGTCGTCTGAAGGTCTCAGGGACAAGGTTGTTTTGCAAATAATTATTTACAATTAATAAAAAGGAAATTTGTGCAATACGGAACATGTGAATATTGTAAAAAAAGTAATTGCTTTATAATATGAATCCATATTCATGCATGCATTAAGAAAATGCTTATAAAAATCATATAAATTTAAAGAGATTATTATTTTGACAAAATATAAAATATGCATTTCGAATATTATTTTGTAAATGAGAAGAAGTGTAGAAATTAAACTTAAGCTGTATGTTTTTGGATTATGTAGCAAGTGGTTTTTATATTTTTCTATTTTCAGAATAAGTAGTCATGTAAATCTATTATTTTCATTTCCAAAAAAATTTAATGTAGAGGATTACGTTAAAAAGTCATTTTATTTATTTAATATTCCAAATGTTTGAAGGTTTTTTTATGAAACTTTTTAAATTTTTTTCCTAAGTCTTTTTTTTATGTAGATTTCTATTTTTAATTGATATGAATTTTAATGATATTCTCTCTAACTATAAACTTTGGTAGATTTTTTTTACAAAAAAAACCCCTCATAAATTACAATCTAATATATATTTTTTGTTCAAACATACGAAAAAAGAATATATTGAGAAAATATATTCTCAATATGAATTTATATTTCTCAATATGAATTGCAATTCCTGAATAAGAGAATAAAAAATATATTCATTAAGAAATATTCTGTAATGTTTTAATACTTCTTAATGCAAAAAATAGGGATTTCATAATATTTAATAGTTGAACCGCAATATTTGAAAAAAAAATATTTAGGTTACTTTTTAGTTCAGGAATAAAATAATATATTTCTAAAGGTATCTACAAACTTATATAGATAATGTCATAAAAACCAAAACTAAATTAATTTTGCTTTATACCTCTTTTTAGCCCCTCTCCTTTTTTAAAAAAATTTTAAGATAATTTTGTCATTTATTTGGTATATTACACTTATAACACTATATTTTACTTAGAAATTCGTTTTTCAATATTTTTTATTTAAAAATATAACTGTTTTTGAATTTTGAATATATACTACAAATATTGTCACGTATCTTAATAGATTTATTATACTTCTCTTTCCACAACCGTAGATAGAAAGAAAAAAAAATAATAATTTGGTAAATGAATCACAATGATTTCAAAGATAATAATTTGTATTCGAAAAAATACTGTTTCTAATGGCCTATGTAGTCTGGGATTCAAAATACGGGTTTATTAAAAATAATGCGCTTATTTCTGAGAGAGGTTTAACAAATTCATCTATGTAAATCTAAAAAAAAATATTCGTGAAAAAACAAATAATCCCATAATATACATGTTATAGGTATCTAAAACACAGGTAATTTTATGAATAATCTTTATTTCATGTAATTTTTTGTATTAAAAACAAAGAAAGTAAAACGTTACTAGTCGTCCATTTTTTCTTAAAACTTGCATTCAATTTCTAAGCGGTCAGAAATATATTAAAAAAGAAAAGGTATCGGGTCTGTCAGTTTAAAACTTTAATCCTCATATTCATCTTCATACATGAATTGAACTATCACTTCTTAATCGTTCCGTACATTTTTATTCGAAATATTTGTGATTTTCTTGCATATTTAAATCTTCCATTTTTTTTATATCTGTTTATTTTTTTTATATTTGCGGTTCAAGTTTCCGGTTCTTCCTGCAAAGAACGTTGATCATTGATGTGAAAACTACAGTTATAATGGAAGTTTTCACTTGTCATATTATTTATGATATGTTCCCCTACATAATACAAATAACCAAAGGTAATTAGCATTACGTAAAAACAAAACAAATTCAAACTAAGTCATAACTTTCTTATACATTAAAGGCCTCCAAAGGGTGAAACGTAGCTAATCCCATGATTAATGACACTATAATTAAAATTTTAAAAAAATACGTTTTATGAACAAATGCTTTAAGTATTCCATGAACTTGCAGCTGAATTAGTACGATAGCAGATTTTAGAAAAGAAATTAGATGGTTGATAAAACAGAATAATTAATAATTTCATAATTCTGAATATGATTTTTCATTATTTAGAACTTACCTACAAATTTGAACAGATTCTTTTATCAAAAAATATTTAATCAATGATCAGCAGGATAAAATTATAAATTTAAAATGAATTATTTTGAGAGATTAATTCGATTGATTTAAAATCGTATATTCATATTATTTATTCTCCTATGTGTTACTGTTTGCAGCTTTCTATGCAATTTTAATTAAATTGCCAAAATATACTTTTATTTTAATTTCTTAATTGTTTTCCTTTTTTCATAATTTAATTATAATTTAGCACCCTTTGAATACATAAGGTATTATTAATTTCCCTCTACAAGATTTATAAGCAATAATTTGAAGCTTGTGTACTATAGAAGACCTTACAGTTTCGAAGGTGCTTATTTCACGTGAGAAAACTTTAAATGAACTCATCTATTATGCTTAAAATGTGCTTTGTGGAAAATTGAAATATATGAGAAAGAAAACTGGAACTAACATTTCTTGAATAAAAAAGGTATTAGCACTGCTTTATTTGTAACTATGACAAATTGTTAGAAGCAGGAAATGCAAAATCTGCATTAACCAGTTAGCATACAAGGACTTATTTTACACGCGCATAGAATTACTGAATTTTTAGTTTTGTGTCTGCAATTAAATTATAGAATTAAGTATTTTAAAATGCAAAAATTACTTAGAAATGCTTTAATATCTCAAATGCTCCTTATATTATTATAAGAATCAGAATAACCGAAACAAATGATAAACGGAACCGAAATAAATGACCGAAATAGGATGTAGGATTTGACTAGGAAAATAATTTATATCTTAAGGGGGTTAAAAGTGAAATTTAGGAACTATATTTAATATTTGTCATTCGGTAACAAAAGGGATATATTTATAATGAACTGGTAATTTGCGAGTCATATATAATTTATTCTGGTGTTCTTATAAATATATATTTAAATAGGTGAAATGTTTTAAAGTCGAAATTCTGAGAAAGATAAGGTCTGATGGTTTAAAGGTAAACAACTATTTTGTATGAAAGCTAATTTTTTTGAAAATTGCACTGGATCCTAAAACTAAAACCATTCCAAAGAATAGAGAACAAAATTAATCTATTTCCAAAATTTCATAAAACCTAAACAAGAGTAAAGAACAAAAAGTTTTTCCAAAAGTTATTTAAAAACTTGGCATATTTCTACATATTCGTCAAGAAGTTTCAGACATTTTTTTTTATATCTGTGGTCCTAATTTATGGTTCTGACTGCGAAAATTGTTGGTGGTTACGGTTTGAGATAGAGCTGACTTTATTTTGAAATATCTGCTCAATCTGAAAATTCTTTTAATTTTTAAAAAATAAAATATTTTTAAAAAGCTTAAATATTCACCCTAACGTAGAAATTTGATATGCTAGTTGACTAATTCATTGCATGAGATTCCAGCAACTTCCGTTTCTTTTGAACCAATTAACTCCTTTACCGAGGTTTTCTGTTACGGCAGTCTTGTTTAATTCCAGAACGAGAGCATGACTTAGAGTCAAATTTATTTCATATCTTCTCTTAAAAGAAATGACAAAGAAGACAAAAAAAGATCCTAAACTGAAGAGGAAGTTCAAAGGAATGTTAATGCCTATTTCGGATCATTAGTGCAATGATCTTCGGGAATAGAAAATCGGATGCACCCATATAACAAATATTAGAATTTTCTTGGCAATTGTAATAGAAAAGAACTATATTTTTGAATTTCCTGATTATAAATTATTTTTTTTCCACATTTGTTTGTCTTTATGGTCCAATATGGAAAAACTGCCCTCATATGTATATTTTTTGATATTATGTATGAGATTTTACAGTCTTCAGGATCTTTGTTGCTTTTAACCCTTTGCAGTCCGAAAAACAATTAGAAGCAAAATTATTCATCTAATACAATGATTTGTTTATTGCTATGAAAAATAAATGTGTATAATCATTTTAAGCCGAATTTCTTTGCAAAATTAATCTACATCTCTTAACCATTATTTAGGCGTTTTTACCAATTTGAAAATAATTAAATAAAACGTCAAAATGATGCAGTCTTTAGTCGGTGTCTTAGTCAAATGATGCACAGTCTTAGTGCGTGTTGAGTCAAAGGATTAAAGTCTTAGAAATACTGTCTTAAAATTAATGTACTTTACTGAGACTGAATGGTTTATTTATCTCTCATCATTAGTTTTGAAAGCTAAACTATAATAAACGATCTTATATCTACGTTTCAAAAATATTAAAACTAAGACATGTTCAAAGCTCTTTTCATAGATAAATTTCATTCAATATGTTTTTAAAAGTTAATATAATTAATAGGAACATTTACCAAAGTTTTGTTGCTTGAATCTTCTACCAAAAAATATAAGATGATTTCATTAATAAATAAAAATGAAAAAGGTAATAAATCCATGAGAAAAATTTATTCTCAACTTATCTTTCAAGTTCTCTTACTTATTCATTAAAATGGCATAGTCGTTTGTTCGACAATCGCAATTAAAAATTCAGTGAAATTTATATCTTGCCGGAATTCTAAAGAATATCAAATGCTTTTAAACAAAGGATGAAAGATGTTATATTTGACCAATTTTCTAGACGTCCTATACAATGTCAAATTAATGAACATAGAATAAATCGCGAATGTCAGGTTTTTTATTTTATTTAACTTTTATTTCCCTTCCTTTTGTATAAAATATGTTTAGCGCCATTCTTCTAATGTATTCCTAAATAATATTTCTTTAGAGAACACGTCTTTGGAACAAAACTGTTATCATAACCTTCTTTTCTTATTTGGCTGAAAGAACATTCGCCATTCTCTAAAATTTTATGTATTACATGCAAAATCTAAAGGAAGTTATAACATATTCAAATGTTCATTTTTTTTCATACTCCACAATAAATGCCAAGGTATTATATATATTAGCTGTCAAACAGCAGTATTTTTATAGCCTTTTTGGTATTTTTTTACGTTATAAATACGAAAAAAAGTTTAAAAATACATTGTTTAACTTGAATATAGCAGTAATAGAATGGTATGGTAAGTATAATCCAACTCTTTAAATTGTTTCTCTCTGATACATATTGCCCATCATTGGCAAGTGCAGTTTTAATGTTCATTTTGAAATCTATAATTGAGAGGAATAAAACGAAATAACCAACATAGTTGCCATCATTTAGATTAATTTGGTATAATTTAAATTACCTAATTTATACAGGGAGTTTACAAAATACAAATAAAGGTACTAGAGAGAGCTGAGTACATACGATATTTCTATAACTGTGATAATTTAATTATAATTTAAATGTGAAACAAATAGTGGCATTTTATCCGTAAATGTAAGCTATCCAGAATTTGATAAATAATCCAACCTATTAAGGACTTATTTGAAGTATTATTATAACTATTTTAATTGATACTATAGTTATTGCTTTAGTTGAAAAAAATTCTAACAGCAGATGTAATTAAAAACCTAGCTATCAGCTACGTTTAAAGATTTTTTACTGAATCCTTGTTTTAATTTCTATGTGTCTAATATAGCAAGACTATAACAACCTATTTCCATTACTATACCTGTACCCCTGCTTATATGGAATTGATTAATTATGTCAGTGTACTATATTGTCAACGGAACTCTGACATGTCAATAAGGCATTGGTGCTGTTGAGATCTAACCCTAATTACATCGGGTGCTCAGTGCTGTAGGCAGATAATATAGGAAAATTACAGTCGGCATCAGTTTCAGATTGTTACGGATAATCGAATCATAGTTTGTTTCAATAATCAGTGCCTCTTAACTGACAAATCACACTTATATCAATAGATTTACAAAAATATCGCAATGTTTCAGAAAAATGTTTACATCATTGAATTACTCAATTACTGAATATTGAGTTTTTAAAGATATAAACATTAAATGAAGGAAAATTGAAATTTTTGATATTTAATTTATATTCCGATTCATTAGTGTATCTTTTCTCGAATTGGTCGTTGTTCTTTTTTCCATTCCTACTATCAGTTCACACTCTGCTTATATATATTAATATATCTTGTTCAAATTTTCAATCGCTAATAAAATACTTTTTATTCATCCATGCAAGTTCAAATACATTTTTTAAACTTGTAATGCATGACATTTTATGTTCATTTAGTTTTTTTTAATGCTAATTCCTTTCCCCGCTCTATCAAATCATTAAACCGCATGGTTTTACCTCTATTGAAATCAAAATTTTAAAAATGCTTGGATTAACACTTATGTAGAATTTCTGCAACAATATATATATATATATATATATATAATATTACTTTTTAATCTGCATGTGCAATAATTGTGAGACTCTCTAGGTTTTAGAACTTTTCGAGTTCGAAAAATACATATATTTCAATGTTTTGGGGGGCAAGCACAGCTGCTTATGTATTTACTTTTTCACATACTCACTAATATATAGACAGACAGAAAAAAAAACAGGCTATATATTTTGTCTAAATTTTAATACATGTTTATTCTACCAATGAAACCTTTTACCATAATGTCGTTTTTAACACTTGGTTTTAAAGAATACCAATCTGCATGACAGGATTTATAATTTTTTTCCTCAATGAATTCTATCCAAAACTCGACAACCCCAGAACTTAAAGCTGCTAAAACTACAAATCAAATCTTCCTGTAAAAATCGCTGCGTTTTTAGATATTTTATTGATAGAAAAACAAGCAAACTGACATAATTTTAAAAAGTGATCTAAAATCTCAGATTCTTTAACTATAATATCCGATTTTTTGTAGCATTGCAATACTTTATTCATAGCATGTTCGAAGAAGGTAAAGTTAGTGTGAATAAGCTATGACTAAATAAATTTATTTAATCTGGTGTATACCGCATCTATTTTCTCGTATAATTAAAACAATATACACACTTCTTTTGGGTTCTACTGACAAAAGATTTTTGTGTTCTAATATAACATCAGGGGAAATGGAACGGAAAAATTAAATTTCTTAAAGTCGCGAGAAGGCCATACATACGAATCCTCTTCTCTCCCTTTTCTGTTTCGTTTTTTGTTTGTTTTCTGTTTTGTTGTTGTTTTCTGTTTTGCATATCAATTTATTGAAAAAAAATTGAAAGTATTTAAGGAAAAAATCATCTTTTTTTATTAAAGAAATAAAAATATGTAATAAAAACTGTATAGTAATTTATTAAAAAATGGAAGTATTTATTGAAAAAATTTATAGTAATTTGTTGAAAAATGTATGGTAATTTATCGAGGAGAAGAAAATAATTATTGAAAACTGAATGGTAATTTATTGAAGAAATGAAACTATTTATTGGAAAATGTATAGAAATTCATTAAAGAAATGAAAGTATTATTGAAAAATAGCAATAGCAATTTATTTAAAAATTCTTAGTAAAATGGAAAAAGCAAATGAGAATTGTGGATGTCTTTACTTAGCCTAATGGATGCAAAATGATTTCTAAGGCATTCATTATTAATTTCATTAATATAAAAAAGGATAATCTAAAATGAAAAAAAATATGAAGAAATAAGAAAAAATTATGCAAAGATACTTATTATATTAAAAATGGTACTAACAATAAAATGTATTTCTTAAAATTATTTATTTATTGGATAAAACAGAGAAGCAAGAAAATGCTGCTGCTCAGCAAAGTATTTCCTTTTTTCTGAAATTATGCTTTATTAATGAAGCACAGAAGTCCTTCTTATGCACTTCGAAACTAAGCCTGCTATTTTATGTTCCCCTTCTCTTTCCTTCATATCCCCTGACTATATAGAGGGGAAGGGAGGGTTGAGAAAGTGAAGTCAGGAAAACGACAACGTCCCGAACGCAAGAACAGGCCGTAAGCTTCAATGCCCATCTCCCCAGCTTCCGTTCTGTGACTCACCATATATCCTTATGTGTTACAGAGTATAATACAGAAAACCGAAGAGGAATTTTGGAAGTCATCCTTTCAATCTAGTGAATCCACATTGAATACTAATCAACAATTTAAGTGTGTGTGTGTGGGTGGGTGGTTGTGTTGGAAAAAACAAGAAGACATTTGGTCATTATATTGATGCATTCAATTAAAAATTCAAATTAAATTTATATTTCTGAAGAAATAATGATATATCAAATGTTACAGATTATTGGAATTTTTGAGTAATTGAGTTCGTTTACATACAGATGTAAAAATAAATACGTGGACATTTCTTCTACAAATATTGATTTAAATTTACAAATTTTGTGTTAGGACCACATAGATAATTTTATTTTTCAATATCAAGGTGTTTCTGAATTATCCCATTCACAGATTGAGAGACAAATATAATTATAAAACTGTCTTTTCTAGGATTCAAAGTTAAACCGTAAAGATTTATTGTAATCTCTGGCTGGAGATCTTTAAAGATTGCAATAATTTCTTTTTATAAACTTTGTTTGTGAAAAAGTAAAAAGAATTCTTTGGAGATAAATTGGGTATTTTTAAATGTGTAATTAAAGTATCAAATTAAATCAATTAGAAATAAAACCTTGGACTCGGATCTAAACCTAAGATTCATCGTGATCACGATTACGAATGTTTTTGGGCAATTACAATAATTTCTTCTTACGTACTTCGCATGCGGATAAATAAAAAGAATTTTCTGGTTTAAGGAAAAATGTGCTTAAGCCTGTCGATAAAGAGCCAAATGAAATCAATTAGCAATAAAATTGAATGAAATAATATAATTTTAAAACTGATTTTCCCGAAATCAGATCTAAACCGTTAAAATTCATCATAAACTCAAGTTCGAATTTTTTGAAGCTAGATATTATTTCTATTCGCGTGCTTTTTATGTGAGGAAGTAAAAAAATTTAGTCGAAAACGAATTGGTATCTTGAAACTTGCCATTAAAATACCAAATTAAATAAATTAGAAATACACCGGGTGCAATTCAACTGATACTGAGGTTCAAACATCTTATCGACAATTCAAATGGCATATGATAAAGAAATTTGAAAAAAAGAAAAGTTGTAATGAAATAAATGGCGCTTAAGTGAGCAACGAAACCAAGATTCGAAAATTCTGTATGCTAATGGAAGCTTTCAGGGAACTGATTAATTCTAGATTATACCGGCATCTCAAAGTAATCAATTTTCGAACCCTTCTGCAGGGGATCGCAATTAACTCTTGGATTCCGGACGAGGCTTCGTTTCTGCTTTTTTTAAAAACCTCCGGATTCTTAGGAACCGCCCTCTTCTTTATCCGACTACAAGCGTCCGATTATGCATTTGGCGGTCATCAAATAATGATTTTGCTGAAGCAGGCTTCCAGGCAAGCGTTACATGATGATAAGAGGGGAGTCTTGAGATTTGGCAGGGTGCCTAAAGATTCAGTGAACGCCCAAATGTTGTCACTCTTCCCACCCAAACTTCAAGATAAACTTCCCGAGAGAAGAGATTGACTCACTGAAAGTAAAATAAATTTTTCAGTGTCACAACAAAGCTGTTGTGGTTGCTTTGAACAGTGTGGTTTATGGAAAGTGTGCTGTTCGGAATAAGTGTCAGTTTTCATCTTGGGTGTCTTGCATTTAAATTTTTTAGCAGAACATACTTTCAGATACGAAAGTTGGGGTGACATGTTATGTATATTAAGTCGAAAATTCCGATTAAGTTTTCTATTATTCAAATCTGAAAATTGATTTAAAATGTATTTTGTCTTATTTTCAAAAAATATTGGATACATACATTACAATATGCATGAATTTAATTTTTGACTGATATGTTTGATTAAATTTATTTTCAAACAAAATTCCACAGATGTAAAATTAAACTCTTATTCCCACTTTTATTATATATATCCTGCTATCATCCACTTCTTTTATATTGATTTTCGTTACCTTTTAGTTTGTTAAATGGTGCCAAATTATGATGGCATTTAAAGCAATGTTTATTTACTATATTTTTAATACTGTTAATGTTAAACTCATGCACCTTTTAATTTCACGTTGCGTCCAATAGCACAGGAATATCACTTTCTAATTCTCAATACAATTTACGCAAATATTGTTTTAAATCATTTTATTTGATTTTCAATAATTATAATAAATTCACGCAATTTATGAATTTGTTTAATGAAACAATGGATTTCATTTGAATTCAGTCATTCATTGTATTGCTAAAAATATTTAAAATATTGTCTTAACTCAAGAAGTTTTTTAACAGCAGTTAAACTGGAAATAGGAAATTGATATTTTGTAAAACCTTAAAATAATATTATAAAGATTAATTTCGTCACAGGAATTTTTTTAGAAAATATTGCAAAATATATCCTAAAATTTCACTTATTTTTTTAATTGATATTTCAAAGAAAAGTTCAAAACAATCTGCTCTGAGGTTTAGTCTCTTATATATGTAAACGAGTTTTCCTATCTCTGGTTTATATTATCTTTCTTTGAGAGTGTCAGTAGGCAAATAAACACATTCTCCTTCATTATGAAACGATATATTCTTAAAAGAATAGATTTTTTTCTGGAAACTTACATACATCCCAAATAATTCAGGCATTATTTCTAAAACACGATTTATTTGATAAAAATAAACTGGATCTTATTGTGTGGGAATAAAATTCTTATAGCAGGATTATACGAAAAATATTTCTTTAAAGTAGCATACATAGGTGGGGAAGGGACTCACATTTTTTGAGCGAAAAGTAATGTTTTTTATCATGGCTGAACATAATATTGTTTTTGGGATGAGGTCTTTGCCGTCAACGAAAATCCGTAGGAGAAAAATAAAAATTTTATTATCTGCATGAGCATCTCAGAAAATTTAGCTTCTGATAACGCGTTGCCATTGCATTTGCAAAAACTCTGATTAATAAAAATAAGTAAATGATTACAACAAATAAAACAAGGAAAAATGTCACTTTGAGCACGTGATTATATGAAATGAAATAAACAGAAAATGGAGACAAAAAATTTTTTATCGTTTGCAATACTAAAGTGACTCATTCAGCGAAACCATTTCAATGAATAAAAATATAATTTAACTTGCTCGAGCACGTGGTGCTTGGCCGTTCAAGAAATGATGTTCTGACACGATACATTGGAATATGAATAGCAGATTTCATCATAATCTAATTTATAATGGATTTTAAAAAGCAACTTTATTCATCAGTATACATATTATAGTCTATATTATACATATACATAATACAGTCTTTAAGTAATAAAATAGATATTTATTACTTATGTTCAAAGTGAAGTTTTTTGTATGAGATTTATTCAAAAGAGAAAGCTATTGGTGTTCTGAAAGACAAATTTCGAAACATATTTTATTGACCCCAACTTTAAGATAAACGTCCCGCGAACATGGATTGACTCCCTCGAAGCCAAATTTATTTTCGATGTCAAAATGCAGTTGCTTTACAAACATGTGCTAGGAAATATGTTATTTAGGGTTTCAGTTACGATCCATCTTGCATTGCCAGAGTTTTTTTTTTTTTTTGAGAAATTATTATCAAACTAATAAAGTAAATGAATAAAAAAATTCTTATATCTTATATGAGTTTTTTTATTTTTTATTTTGAATAAAATTGTAATTCAGCTACCAAAATCTAATACATTTTTTTCAATAGGGACTGATTTTTTAAAAGCTAAAACGGAAGTTTTAATATTTTTTAATGTAATATTTTTTTATTTAAACAATATATACGTGACAAAGCTTTTTGATCGTTTGCAATACTAAAGTGACTCATTAAATGGAACAATGAAAATGAATCAAAATATGATTTAACTCGCACGAGCACATGGTGCTTGGCGTGCAAGAAATTATCTTCTGACAGGATACATTGAAATACGCATAGCAGATTTCCTTTGAATCTTTATTTATTATTGTGTTCTCCTCCATAAGAATAATTTTAGGATTTTTTTTACGTTGTTGATGATCTTTGATTACATCCAGGGTAATTCGAAAGTATTTCTATGATTCATATCTTGAATGAGTTTCCTTTGAAAGAGAGATTTACTTTTTTTTTTCAAACTTCATGACACTTTGTCTAAGTTAAATATTTCTGTTTCATTTTTAAATTTTACTGAGTGAATGAAAGAAGATAATAAATTTTTACTAATATTACCATCAAATGCATTACATAGATTTAGTCCAAATTCTATAATAAAACAACAAATATTATTACGAATATCGAAGGAAATTTGTTTCTAATATCGAATAAATTATGTATTGATCACTCGCTAGAATGATCTCTCCAAAACTTTGTCCCATATTCTCCAATGAAGGTCTAGTCTTCCTCTACTCAACATCAAGCTATGCACCTTCGGTAATATTGTTAATGCCTTACATAATGTGGGAAAATAAAAATCAAGAAATCTATATCTTTGACTTGAATTAATCATTTTTAGTTAATCCATGATGTGAATGTCTTTTTGATATCTTTTTCAATTCATTTTATTTCCGACTTTCACTCCAAACTGCAATTGTAACTATAAGATTATATAGCTAATTTCAGTGATTTAAGTAGTTTCGCTTACGATTTATTGTTTTTAGATTAAATAAAATACACTCAGTGAAAGATATGATTCAAAAATTTCTAAAATTTTATTTTTCAAGAGTTAGCCTGGTTTAGCATCTAGTCTGATTTGGCATTCCGAAGTAAACATTATGTTAATGATTGTTATAAAATGGTATAATAACAAAAATTCTTGTATTAATTTTTAGTATTTGTAACAAACCCATTTCAAAAGTTTTGAGCTTCCCAAGCATAAAAGGAATGCTTACATTAGCAAATGTATAGTCGTGCATTTATTGCTTTTCAAATTACAAAATGGTAAACCAATGTATCAATTGTTATCTCTATATCTCTTTGCCTTTTGCATAATTTGCAGTTTTTTAGCCAGCCAGATAAACTTCCTCGAATTGTTCAAAATTCGAGAAAGTTCTATATATTTATTCTTGATTCCAGGCTCTATATTTCATTCGTCTAGTTCCAAGTGCATGTGAATTATCTTATTCATAGATAGACACTCTGTCAGGAGCATTTATTAGTTTTTTACAATTGGGAGAAGTGTAAAATGTGACGATTCATCAAAAGTTTGACTTTGAAGTTTTGACGATTACAGTATTTTTTTTTCTGTAATTTGCATAAGAAAGAGTAAAAATTAATTATATAGTAACGCATTTTTAATAGAATCTTTAGATGCTTATTAAGTTAATAGTGGTAATGATTCATGAATCCATTTAAAAATCCCTTTTTATTTCAATTTTTATTTAATTTTCTGCCTTTCACTGTAAAAATATATCTTTCCATTGTCTTTCAATAAAAGTTTTGAAAGTTCTGTAAATTATTTTGCATTTATATATTGAAATTATTGTATTTCAGGTTGAGTCTATTTACAAAAACTTTTAAAAAATTGTGACATGATGAAAAAATGATTTTGAAATTTATTGTTTTGTCATTTTTTTACGGAAAAAATTCTTTTAATTAAAAAAAAAGAGTTTAAATTCTTGTCTAATAATAATAGTAATATTACAAGTCTTTTATATGCATACTTTATTATAGTATAATTATCGCATTTTTGTAGAATTATAAAACATATTTAATGCCTGTTCTAAAAAGAATATACTACAAACGTCAGGAAATAATCGGAAATAAATATTTATAATATAAAAACTATACACCAAAATTCTAGTCAGTGAAGTTTCTCAATATTTCTTAAACATTCAAAAAATAAAACTATCATCAAATCCATCCTAGATAAAGAATCTATGATTTATCTATTTATTTTTACTATCCACGCATGCAAAATATTCTTAATGCCAATCGATTCACAGAAGTAAAATTATGATACTTACATGTAAACAAAGATATGATGTATAAAATAAAATAAACTAACACACACATATATATATTTAAATTATATACTTCTAAAAATTATCGGAAGTAAAAGTTTCATATTTTACCTAATTGATATTAAAATGTCTGATAAATATTTCTGGTCTTTCGTAAATATTTGTATATTGAAGTAAATATGGCGATGGCTAGAAAGCTATTTGTATGATTTATCTTAGATAGATTAAAGAAAATCAATTTTATGCAAACTCAAAAAAATAATAAATTAAAAAATAAAAAATCGTGATCAATGAGGGTTGAAATATGCTATTGGCAAACCATTAATTTGTCGCAAGCTGCGGTTTAATGTACAAATTGGTTCTCCGTTCTGTTATTCGGCATAATTAGACTTCGGCTTAAATGTCTTCTGCTGAATTATTTACAGAGGATTTCAAAGCATTGTTTAATTGGAAGGAAGAAATTAATTAGAGAAAGTATCCGAGAGTGTTTTTTTTTAAAAAAGAAATCTCGAAATGAAAATAACGAAAGTATAAAGTCATTTCTTTTGTTTAATTTCTAGGATTTTAATCATGATTAATTAAGAAGGATGTTTAACGTAATTTTCTATCTTAGGTAGATGTAAAACGTTTTCCTTATCTTTTTAATATCTTTCAACTTAATTGTTACATACTAAATTATTTAAATTCTTTTAATTATTTAAAGAATGGATCTTTTAAAACTTGAATGACATATTAACATTTACTTCGGTTTATTAAGTTTTCCTTACCTTAATTTAAAACTTGAAAATGATTAGAATGGGTTTTTTTAATAAAGAATCAGGTTTTACTGAATTTGTAGTTATTTATTTCAAATAATGGATTCAATTTCATTGTAGTTGTTATGAGTTTATTTTTATTTAATTTTAATTGACAAAGAAAATCATATGATATAATGATAAAGAATGTTTTGATAAAATATCTTTCTCCATAATTTTTCTCATTTTATTCTCTCCAATTTAAGTAAATAAACAATTATATGTGTATTTCTATCTTTCTTCCTTGATTGAAAGATATAACATTTCAAATTTTTATCCGTTTTCTTTATTTCTTCCTTAATAAATATGAGATATATTGATATTTGCATTCAATTTAATTAAATATTATTTATATACAATTGCCAAACCTCTCAAGAATAAATATTTCGTTGGGGAAAGGATTGATTTTAAGTTTAAATAAATAATTTTATATACATGACCGATGCACAAAAATTGTGAGAGTTTTTTTTTAAAAAAAAGGTATTAAAGTTTATTATTGCCGAAGCCAATTTCATTGGCATTTGTGAGATACATCAGTAATCTGACGATATAAATTTTACCGAGTTTCTTAAAACAACAGTGCTCGCAGTTTGACTTAATGATGATAACCAAAGTTTGAACAAATGTTTGAATAGCTGTTGTTTAATGGTTCTCGCTGGGAATTTCCCTTTTTTAGTTTTTATTTTCTCCAAACCTATAATAATGCTCAATGCATAGATGTTTCTTTCATTTAGAATATAATTGAAGCTTATATTTCTAAGAATGATTACTTGAGTTCGAAGCATTCTTGGAATTTTATTTATTGGAGTGGTGTAAGATATTCATTTTAAATTCAAAAGGATTAGAATCTTTAAAATAGTTTCAAAATATTGATTATAATAATTGCAAAAAATGAACCATTGATTAAAATATTTATCAAAATGGCTCAAAATATTGAATAGATAATTAATAGATCAATATTTCTTTCAATTGATTGTCCATAATACGAAATTTAGATATTTCCAAAAGGAAATACTGAAAATTGCAGTGGAAGTTCATTCAATTTTTGCCATAAAAAGAAAAACAATTTTCACAACAAGAAGTGATATTTCTATGACTTAAATTTTATTACACTATTCAAAATATGTGAAAGCATTGAGAGATATACCTTGCGTGACTCTATGTTTCTAAAGACAAAAATAATATATTTTTAAAATCTTAATCCGTTGCTTACTTTATTGCTTTAAAGATTTTTGCATTCTGTTCAAAGTCTGAAATTAAATAAAGTACTACTCCCACATAATTTCACTGTGCATTTTCTTCTCACTTCAAATTATGTCGCTAAGTTAAATTATTGTTAAGTTTATAAGTAATTCTAACAAATATGTATGAATTTTTCGTGAATTTATTAATTTCTCTTGGCATAAAGTTACCTTTAACGTTAATTTAAAGATCTGGCAACTAAGATAAAAATAAGTAAAATAATAAAGTATAAGAAAGGCATGGTAGTAAATAATCGTCTATATTTTTTACAGTCAGTCTGTAGACATCAGAACTAAAAACCACCTCCCAAATGTAAATATGGGAGATAACCAATCACAATACAAGAATTCCGCTGAAATTCCGGTTAAGGAAATCAGGTTTTGTTTGAATGGCCGATCAATTCATCTCAATATCGAGCAATTGCAGTAGAAGTTTGGTTAGATGTTTCTTCTAAGTAACTGATTGTTTTTTATAATTCAATAATTGGGTGCTTTTTTTAATATAAATTAGCATAAATATTTAATAATTTAAAATCGACAAATAAGACACCAAAATATTTACTCTAAACATTGAATGACTGAAAAATGAAACTGGTTTCGTAATTATGTATTATATTATACAATTTTGAAGGCCGTTAAAATAACTAGTTTGCAAACTAAAGGATGTGTAGCGTTAGCCTTGTAAGTCAGATAATATCTACGATACTGAAGTCGACTTTTGTATTATGGTCGTGTTACTCGGCTACTGGCCCTAGAGTCGCAGGCTCGTATCGCGATCTACAATCAGTACATTGGTGACCCTGAGAACGCAACATTCCGCAACAGTCGTGACGCCATCTACTCACATCAAAATCATCAGACTCACTTGGCATAAGCAAACAAACAAACAAATTAATCGTCAGACTCACTTGACGAGCAAGCAGCAACTCGCCATAACACTTGGCGGCATACAAAAATCGTTCGCTTCTTCGCCGACTCACTGGTGGGGGAGTACTGTAACGTCAGCCTTATAAGCCAGATAACATCTACGATACTGAGGCCGACTTTTGAATAATGGTCGGCTACTGGCTCTAGCGTTGCAGGTTCGTATCGCGAACTTCAATCGTACAAATGTATACGTAACCGGATTTTAATTTTATGAAAGCAGGAAACTACCTAATTTTCACTTAAGATCGCAAAGTAACTCAGGGGTTATTGAAATCGCGCATATATCTAATAATGCTGTAAATAGTAAAATTGTATAAGAATATATATTATGATCTTTAATAAAGATGTGTACCTCTGGTAATTGCATAGAGGTTGCGGTAGTCTGATGGTAAGTTCCTGGCTCGTGAGATGCAGGATTTCGTGAGCCGCGAGGGAGGGGGACCCGATTCCACCGAAGAACCGCCATGTAAGGAGGTCTGTTACACTTTAAATCCATCAAAGCCAAACAAGTGTGTGGAAAGAGGGATACCAGTTCAGGTGTCGACTTCGTCATCTGACCGTGGTTCAAAATTATGGGGTCTGTCCCAAAACAACTCTAGTGTTACTTTACAACGGGACGTTAATATAACTAAACTAAAACTAACTGGTATTTTTATAATCATTCGATGTTTCAGATTATCAATATAAAAAGTTTAAATTCCGATTTTCTCACAAACATATTTTTTGAATCTTTTCCTTTTTTTAAATGAGTAGAAATTATTGTTCGTTTGTGAATGAACGATATTTAAATTTATTTGACTGTCTGATTAGCCTCCACTTTTATAAATACTTGAAGATTTTAGAATATTATTATTCAAGCTTAAATTTATCGGACATTGTAAACTTCTAGCGACCATACTTTTTAATTGTTTATATCTGAATTGCTATGTTTTTGCTTTTTTCATATAATTTCCGCTTTATTTTATAATAATCATTACAAATAGTGTTTTTGCTTCGTTTTATATTCATTATAAATACTATAATTTCTGTTTTATTTTATAGTATTTACGATAAATAGCCCAATTATTGCTTTATTTTCTAACATTTATTATAAATAGTATAATGTTTGCTTCATTTTATAATATTTATTATAAATAGTATGTTTTGATTTATTTTGAAATGTTTTTATTGTAAACAGTATAATTTTTGCTATATTATGTAATATTTTTTTTATAAATTGTGTATTTTTTTGCTTATATTTTGCAATATTTATTATAAATAATATAATCTTCACTATATTTCATAATATTTATTATAAGTAGCATAATTTTAACTAAGAAATAATTTTTTCAACAACAAAAATCGTGTTAGTAAAATATTAGAATATTTGTGCAGATATAATATATGTTGCTGTTGTTACTTATGGCACTTGTCATATTGGGCAAGCCCCCGCTGATGCAGCAGTAGATCTAAGCCGAAAGGAGTGTCTCTTGTTTTGAAGTAGCGCCAACTACTGCCAAGAGTACGACTTAGCTACACACTAACCACATTCGCTTGCACAACCCCTTTTTACAGGGGGGGAGGGAACATTCACAAATCTCACAAAAAGCACACAGAAGAACAGCCACACCCGAACCGGGACTCGAACCCGGGATTCCCAGAACACGAGGAAGACGCGCTACCTCTGCGCTAGAAAGCCAGCAGATAAAATATATAGAAAAAATTAATAAGACTTTTCTCTAACCCAAAATGAATGTAAAAATATAATTTTACAGAATTTTTTCCATTTAAATAAATTTAAAATATGCTAATCGTATAAATAAAATAAATATTATCAGTCGTGTTAAAATTTTTAACTGAGTTTATTACAATATCGGAGATACATTTTCCTTTGAATAACTGAAATTGGTATTTGAATGTCCTATTAAATTTACTGTAATTAAATTTCAAAAATTATTTTATCATTTTTTTAAAAATTCACTGTATTAAAAGATTTTAACTGTATCTATACATAAAAATACACTTATTCCAAAATATATAAACAATATTTAACTTGCCTTTTTAAAATTAAATGCTACATATTTATTTTTTAACAAAGGAAGAACAGTATAATATCTAAAATATTGTTGTGTCATAATATATATTATGTATTAAATAATACATTTTAGCTTTAATAATGAAAACTAGAATTTGAATTTAATTCCAAATACTTTCTGAATCTGGAACATTCTCTCCAACCATCTTAAATTACAATTTTACTATTCTGGAACATTTCCACTTATTGTTTAAAATTCTTCTGTGTCAACTATTTGCATCTGCATTAATAGTTTCAATTCCATAACTCTTGTGCTTATAATGAAAGCGTTGCAATTTTGGAATTGCAATTCAAGTAACAGTGATTTCGGACTCTTCTAAATTCTAGTAAGTAATTACTTATTAAATACCCAAATGTGTAATCTCTTTGGGAAATGCAAAACTTAACGTGAGAAAGGTATTTGGAAAATAATTATAATGTTTATCGCTTTGAAATTCTAATTTTGATGTTTCTCAGTTTTGTTGAAAGGTGTTTCATTTCCAATGCATTGTCTTTGCATTTGTTTCCCTTTAGACATTCTATATATTTATTGTAACACAAAATAATTTTAGCAGTTTGTTATTACTAGAAGATTGCAAATTATTTGCAAACAAGAATTTTGATAATAGGAAGAATGATTAAAAAGAATTTACTAGCGTACGAGTCCATCGCTAAAATATGTTTTGAGAACGATATTTAACCTTTCATTTGAATAAAAATAGATTTCCTGTGTTAGGGTTCAAGCTTATCTTTTGTCATTTTAAAATATTGTTCCACAAATCTTTTTCTCTTATTCATTCCTGAATTCTGAGAAATTTTGCTATCATCGATAGTTTGTATTTTGAAACAGATTCTTGGAATGAAAAACATGCAATACAAATAAAGAATTATACAAATAATATTGCTTGAGTTATATATATATATATATTGTAAATATAATATTATTAAAATTGGTGCTAGCTATATCATCAGAAATAATAGTTTTATTTTAATTAAATCGATTTTTCTAATCAATGAAGATTAATTTTTATACTTAAAATATATAATATTAAAGTTAACTTTAATACATTTCCACATATTTTGTTTTATTGCTTGCTTGAAAATCAAGATTGGATAGTATGCTATGGCATAAAAATGTGCTTGAAAACATATATTTGGGTTGGTTGTTTGATGATTTTGGAGACTGAAAATTGCCTTAACTGTGCCGTTTCACTATTAAAATAGAAATCCAATGATATTAGTAAACTCTTTAAAATAATGAAACCAGTATTGCATGTAAAACACGATTAAAAATCGTAAGAGGCGAGAGTTCAAACGGTTCAAAAAGAAAACAATCTTAAAAAAATACTAGAGGCAAATAAAAACGTTAAGTTTTTTTTTTAATTTGAAAAATATTTTTGATATTTTTCACCCAAAAAATCTGGTAAAATTAGCGATCCTCTATTGGGCATCTCGTAACAGAGGCTGAGAAGCTTCCGGCAGGGTGATTGGTTCTCGTCATCCTTGTGGGTGGGCAAAAAGGTAGAGGTCTGGCTCATTCCAACGATGACGGGACGTACTTCCTTAATGGCCCTCAGGCATTAACCACCGTTCCCTCCAGTGTTGATTTTCCGGGCTTGGTCATTCAAGTTTCCCCTTGAGCTTTCTAGCGTATGAGAGAAGTCAATCCATAACTCGTAAAATTAACGACGAGGAAAGAAAATAGTAATCACGAGGGGATTTAAAAGAACGCCCTTCAATTAAAATGTGATTAACATTAAAATTACATAGGACATATAGGTAACCTTTTCACCACAAATAAAATGCATGTAGGTGAAAATAATGGGCCTAATATGGAGTGTTTCTTTTGATATCGAACTTCCCTACAGATCAGCTCATAAAACAGTATTTGAAAACCCCATCTTCCTTATATGTAGAAAGAAGGTGACGAATAAAAAACTTCTATGTAGCTGGGTAATCAATTTCAAATTGTCTTTTGTCTTTTCTAAAAATAGAATATCTCCTGGTTCTTTCCATAAACTGTACAATAACTGTACTGTGTAAACTGTACAATAGAAAGATTAACCCACTTAATCTCTCTTTCTTAGCTTATAACAGTGAGAAAAAATCAGCGATAAAATATGTTATGAGGTGATGAAAATGGTTTGAAATTTAATGGTATGAATGAAATCTATAGTTTAACATTGTGTAAAATATAATTTTAACTGAGACGTATATTACATCGGAATTTATTTGCTGTCAAGAAAGGAAAAACACTTTTAAAATTTAAATTTGCTCAATAATTTTTTATACAGTTTCTGGAGTGGTTGTGGAAAAGCATAACCCTTCTTAATTTTTATTTAACATTTCCAAGAAAAATCGCTTTTAAATGCTCACTTCCATTTTTCCAATTTATACATATGAAATTTGGTAGCTTTAAGTAAAGTTATCTATCTTGTAGGAAGCCAAAAGTCGTATGTATCACCCTATATTATTAATAGTTTATTTGCATTATGAATATACAAGAGAATCTACAGTTTCCCACAATTTTTAAAAGACAAGTTAGGACTCTTCCCAATGAAGCCTGTCCCATCTGAAACATGCCTCATCATCAGTAGGAGATAGCCAAATCTACGACTATATTTCTGTATCAACAAAGATGGTAAGAATCAATTACTGTGTCAAAAGCTACTCATTCCCATTTTCGGGGTTCTCCCCCAGGAAGATCCTTGAACAGAATAATCACCATAGCAACGATTCTCAATAATTACTAGTAGAGCAACATTTTGCATCTAAAAAGGGAGCAATATTTCATTCTTATTCTATCGCATCGGGTTAATATATGATCAAAATTATAACTTCAAAAGTCCCTTAAAAGTGCAGATATCACGGAAGATATCAAAACCTCAGGACCCAGAAGGACACTACAGATTTCTAACTACTCTGAAGTGATTGTTTATATGCGTATATATGTCATACTAGATGTTCTCAATGTAATTTATCATTTTCTTTTCAGTTAGTAATCTCATTTCCTTGTAAATTTAGCCCATAGCCATCATTTGTTTAAGTATTCGTGCCCCTTCCATCCAGTAATTACTTCGTCAAAAATTGAATAAAGTCGTGTAGGATTTGACACCGATGGGATTCTCTCTGGAGATCCCTGGATGGTTTGTCGTCTGTTTCTTTCTTTTAACATGTTTTTTTCATTTCTTTTTTCCCTGCCTGCTGTCTTGTGCTCATCCAACTGGTTAGATAGCTTTGTGTTATAGGCATTGGAAGCATAGGATATGCGAAGATGTTACGATATGTGAAGTATTCTACTGAAAGATATCAATGAGTTAAACAGTATCTTCTTATACTCTGACTTAAAGATAACCCCTACATTAGTGTGCTGATGTATATAATTGGTGTTTTTTTAATATAAAACTTTGGGTTCACATAAAGAACGAAATGTTTGCAAAGCCAATTTTAATATATGATAAACTTCATTGTCACAGATGACTTATCTTTTGTGATAGAAGAAATATTGGCAAATAGTTAGTGAGAACCGGAATACTGTCTTCACATCTCTCAAGCTATTCAGGGTTCTCACACCAGAATTAACGCAGGCAGGGGATTTTATTAAAAATTATATATGTATTTTTACAATAATTATATTGAAATAACCATATGTCGAATTTCAATCAATTTTTTACGATGTTTTTGGTAAGCAAAGGGGGTACCTGAAATTCCATTACGTTTCCTACAAATCTACCCATGAGTTCTAACTCCCTATGTTTATTATCTACCACATACTCTCAGAGTTACTTCATTACTCTACTTGATCCATTGGCCCGTTTGAGCTGTCAGTTAAGCCTGAAGCTCCAATCACGAGAAATGACAATCCGAAGATTGCAAGGGATTATTTATGGGCTATAATAACAAATAATGCCATTGCATATCGGGAAAAAATTGATGACGTAAAATAACTATGAATTTGACTAGAATTTTTTTAAAAATATTCACTAATTCTTATACTAATTCATCTTTCATTAATTGAATTTTAACTTTATAATTATAATTTTAATTGGTTTTCAAGCTTAAAGACACTTAATTGAAATTAAAATATAATGTTAAATAATTTAGACATTATTCCTCAGAAATAAAATCGATCAAGTTATTGTAAATATGTCACAATGTATGTTTCATTTATTTCATAGTTTTATTTTGTTGTTATTACTTATTATTTTGCTGCTGTTATTCATATTTATGAAGATGATATGCTTCCGATCATGATAGTTTTAAAATAATCATTGAGATAAAAATGGTGATATTCATTTAGGAAAATCCTTTAATGAGATCTTTACTTCTTAGTGGATTAATTTATTGTGTATCATAACGTTGATTTAACTGATAATAATTGATTAGGTGTTAAAAATTTGTTTTCTGAACTGTTTATGGGATACCTTCCGTGTGAAACATCAGCTAAATAATACACTAATTTCAGAAATGAGTGTGAGAATCCTAATGTATCCTATGTAACTATGGTAGAAATATCCGACCCGTCTAATGAAGATGTGCTAATAGATTAAAAAGAGTCTGGCAAAAGCCGGCATAATCAGAAACTTTCATTCACGTCATCTATTATAACTTTAGAAAATAGCAATAAAATATAATACAAAACTGATATAAAATTAATCAAAATTTAAAAACTTAATCCGTTTGTAAGTCTGAAGACAAAAAAGTCTTACATCGACATGAGTTTCTTATTTCAAAAATTACAAAACAATAGTTTAAAAATATCATGATAATTTCTTTCTTTATTTTCTACCCCGGTGAAATTCCCTCATAATTCATTGAATCACTAAAAAATTCTTCATAATCATTTTTTATCGTATGAGAATATGATTTTTTCGTTAGGTTTTTTGAATACTAATTGAAGGCAACGAATAATTGAGGCTCAAAATCGCGTAGGCAATGAACAAAGCAAAAAGTGTAATATCCATCAAAATCTTTTAATCGCATACATCTTTTTACCTACTTTTACCATGTTGCATTATTATTATGTATGTTTCTTTCATAGCAGATACGTTTCTAAAAGGGTGAACTGCTTTTATCAGTACTGTTTATTATTATATATGTTTCTTTGAAACCAGATGCGTTTTTAAAAGTTTCAGAAAGAGCTATGAAATCATAGCTGTTATTTCTTCTCAAAATCGGTCGAACTCTACAAATTTGTTTGCCAGATAGAAATATTGAAAATGAAAGCTTAGAAATTATCATTATAAGAGAGAGAGAGAGAGACCGATAGAGAAGTCTTGTGATTGTTACAAACCGGTTTAAATTGGTTAATGACTTAAATTAATTAAGATTAATTATGACTTAAAAATATTTATGTTCTTACATGATAATTTGACATTTAAGATCGAAGATTTCATTTTTCTTTTTTTTTCTTTTATCTTTGAGGGGAAGGGTATAAGGTGAGTGGTGAAAAAATGAAATTGATTTTACGACTTGGAGGAAAAGGATATCTCATATATTTTGAGGAAAAACTGCAGTTGTCGCGATTTTTTCGTATATGAACATTTTTTTTCTTGAAACATGTTCTTCTCCGGTATCATATATCGACGAGCGGACAAGTTTATTTTTCTGTCACGAGGCTTCCTTCCAAACAGCGCATTTCTATTCTCGAATAAATATTAGCTGAAAGGTATGTTTATCAAACTTTCAACGTTCTGCGCTGAAAAGAGTGTTTGCATTGTTTTATTTATTCCTAAATTATGCGCTTCGCTTCAAATGTAAATAAGCATCGATTCTTTTTGCATTTCATCGATTTTTCACCTTTCTGTTTCGATATCGAGAGAATATATTGAACAAAGAATAGTAGATAGGTTTTTTTTTCAATGCATTCATTGTCACGCTTACTTTTTTTTTCAGAGAGTTTGTAAAATTGGAATAAAAATTTATTACACATCATAAAATATTTATTTTTTGTCCCTATCTATCAATACTTTTACCATTCTGTATTTCTTATATTTAGTTATCACTAAAAGTATTTAACATTTTATTTCTAATTATCAATAAAAAAGCAGTTTATTCACCACTTTCCGAAATTATTATTTTAGTTCTTTTCAATTTTGTATTTGATCATTTTTTATATTTCTTTTTTCCTATTTGGTGCATTTCGGCATTTAGTTGACCTAAGCAGAACTCATAATGAGTCCTCACTTATACTGCGTTGGTTAATTAATTTCAATTTTTTGCATATTGTTAATAATTTATTTTTGATTATTTTTTATTAACTTTATTTATACGTACTTTTTACATTTTTTTATCTTTACCCAACTCTGCCTCTTATATAAATTCATAATCAATATTATTAAATACTTAGTGCAATTTTATAAATAGTATATTAACTAGATGAATGAAGTGAAATGAAATACAAATAAATTATATTTACACAAGTGTTACTGATCAATTATGAACAATTGCACTTGATACAGATATTACTGATCAATTATATTTGATACAAATTATAATATATTATTTTATTATTGAAATAATTTTGCTAATTGGTTTGGTTGTTACCTTTCAACTTATTGATTCTAGGCAACTACCTATTCTTCCTAGTTAGAAATCGACCACTGTATTTGATTAAACATTTTGTGGCACCTAAATCCATTAATTTCTTGATGAATCATTCGCATAATTCTACAACTTAATTGTACTCGGTTTTTTAATCCGTTTTAATACAACATGCAACATCTGTCGAACAAACGAGCCAATAGAATTCTTCACAGGAGTGGAATTAATCGACTGGAAAATCGAATCACTTTGCAAATAATTTTCCTCGCATTTTTTATTGCATCATAACTATGAGACAATTACAACTAAACCCACTTGGAAACTAGACTTTTGCTTAAAGGCCTTTATTGAAGAATTGGTTTTTTTTCAACGATTTAATCACCGATTTCTACTACTCTTTTCAATCCATCTTAGATAGCAAAATTTATTTCTTTGTAAGAAATAGGATTTTTTAAATAAGTATTATACTTTTAAGTCAAAATTTCTTTAGTCCCTACTTGAATTGTGGATAAATAGTGGTTTTAAATTATTTAAAAGAAGGTACTAACAAAAAGACCCACTCGAAGACATCTATAGCTTAGTGAAGGATTGTGACGCTTCGACTGCAAAGAAAAAGTATATGGCTCATTTGTAATAGCCATCACCTACCACGGCACAACTTCTCCTGTAGGAGTCCACCCCTTTACTGGTAGAATAACTTATTACAATATCCACGAAGGTACATACATTCCACCAAGTTATAAAGCATTTCATCATTATACTTGGTATGCGCTCTAATGAAAGTGAAAAGAATGAAGATAATAATTTTGATTTTGTTCTAAAATCTTCGATTTAGTATGAAAATCTTTATGTACAATCGTGGCATTGCTTAGATAGTATGGCTTGTGAAGTCTTATTATAGCCAAAAAGAACGTTAAAAAAGTACTATTGAAACTGAGAATGTGGATTGGGATGATTCTAGGACATCTAATAGAATTTTCTTATAAAAGTAAAGAAATAAATATAAAATTCAATCATCCCTTATTTAAAAAAGCTATAAATTATTGCTCAGGGAATGATTTCTGTAGTGTTTACTGTTTCCTATTAATTTATGGCAAGTAAATCATCATGTAACTTTCTCTGCACATTTAATGATCATGTTTTTAAAAAAAGCAATAATAAATCTATTTTATATCAAATGTCTGTAAAATGCCTATAAAAATATATATTCTATATAAAATGTTAAAAATACTATTTTTAATTATTATTTCAAGACAAAAACATTCCGCTTTGTATATCTAGTTAGTATTCTCACGGAAGCTCAAAGAATAATAAGTCACAAACTAATACTATATCAAGTTTATTAGCTCTAAGCAACATGCAGACGAAAAACTGATCTCACTGCTTGTGGAATTCAGAATTTGTATCTTAACAGAATAAAACATAATTATTAATTAGGTTATAGAAAGTTCTAGAAGCTTCAAGAGCATTAAGCAAATGAATAAGAAGAGATTTAATCTAAAGTTCAATCTTTAAATTAATGCGACTTCGCTGGTATTCGAACCCTTGACCTTATGTGTTACAAGGGTGTACCTTATCTCTGAGCCAAGCCGACTGCGTGCATACCTTGTGTGCAAAACATTATCTTTTAACACTTTGCTGACTGGTGACGAGTTAACTCGTCTTTTCATGTCCAAACGTTGTTGACCGGTGACGAGTTAACTCGTCATTGCACTTGTATTATCTGTTTCAATTTATAACACCGAGGACGATATAAAAAAATTGCAAAAACTTGGCGTATCGTGTTTAGTCTTGTCCACTCTATAAGAGAAAAATTACTTTTCCTAGTATTTACATTTTTATTAGAATTTTAGTAAAATTCCAAAAATTTCAATCAGACGGAACGTATCGGTGAAGAACTTTTTGATGTAAAAAATATGTCCAAAGTTTAATTTCATTTCATTCAGTATAAATAAAATTCATTGGAGTTTTTTTTAGAACGTTTTACTTTCATATTCATTTACAAAAAAGTAGCCGGTGTCATGACATAGTTTCTGTGTAAAATTGCCGCTCACCAAAGTGTTAAGAAGATCGCAAATATCATTTCCTAATTATTTAAAAATGGCGCGAAAGTACTTGAATTCCTTCCATAAAACCATTTTCAAATTCCACTCTTCCATTATAAACACTTGATTGCAAAAAAGGCCAAATAAATTTGCCGAATAATATTGAATATTGAACAAAGGAATGCTTCTAAGTGAATTAGTTTAAGAGCAACCTGATGAATTTATACTAATGTGTTCAGAATAAATTTTCTATGTACTCTGCGTTATTAAATCATCTATTGTGCATAGAAAGTGTCTAACCGAATGGAAATTAATTCGTGTAATATCCAAATCCACAGACTGGGTAGCATTGGGCACGACCTATGCCATTTCCCAACCGGCATAGTTCCCCAATCTTACTACCAAAAGCTTCGAGGAAGCACTTAACATTCGCGAATGCCCTTCATTCCTTTAAGTGCCCCGATTTGCAGACAGCTGGCTGACCACTTTAGATTGCTTCGATCCGGCGTGACGGTAACTGTGACGGGATCCTCGGCTCTAATTATTCAGCTGGACGAGCATGCTTTTCACTCTGGTCTCTGGGAGGAGGCATTGAACACCGCGCTCCTCTTTGAAACAATCGAAAGTTAACGAATCATCTGAAGTGCTGCTTCAATTTCACGGAATGAAACACCACTTTGGTTAATTTTTAAGGTATGAAAGAAAGTCTGGGTGAAACTCTCGCTGATAATGAATTGTATTGAATTATGGAGATGAATCGAATAATTGAAAATGGAGAAATATGTTTGACATAAATGTCTGCTAAATAGATAGCAAAGGCAAAGCTGTATTGGAAATCAATTCGATGTTTTTGCTTAATTTCATTCGGGTTCTTCATTTGAATTTTAAATGATATGGTGTTATTTTCCAATGTATTATAAATCGTCTTCGTATTGGTCTCGTACGTTTTACGGAAAATCATTAATTTCTTTTCGGTAAAACCGCATCTATTTGTAGGACGTGCCAAACATTCTATTCAATTGTGCATATTTCAACTGAATGTCTAGTTTTTAACTTCTAACGTCAATCATTTTTAATACAGCTATTTTACCTGCTAATAATCTAGTGGCAGAAGATCTGCATTGTACTGCATTCCTTTTCTGTGCAGTCGTTTCGCTTTTACATCGTATACGATTGGTTTTATCAGGTACCACTTACTTTTAAATAATTAAATACTTTTTTCTAAATGAATAAGTTTAATTTTAAAAAAATTCACCATAATTTTACCTTGTTATGTGTATATTAACTACATGTTCTGGGAAGCAAAAGTATGTTTGAATTTAGTGCCATTAAAATTCAGCTCCAATTTAATCTTCACAAATTTTTTTAAAATCATGATTTATTAATGAACGGAAAGAATTAATTTTAATTTTTAATAGCAGGTGTTCAAATTTCTACCCCTTAAATATTTAAAATCAAATTTACTGGAACATAAACTTTAAACATTTAACAAAACAACTAACCAGAAAGCCCTCCTCCCCCTCAATTTTTTATGCATAGCTCACAAAAATAGAGTATCTCCTCCCCCTCCAACTAAAATAAAATTTGTCAAGCACTTCAGGCAAGGTCATGAACAGTTAAAACATCCAGATTTTTATTTTTGAGAATCCTCCAGAGATTGGACATTTTGTTTCATATTATACTGCAAAAAAAGTGTATGTTCCTTTTTATACTTTTTTAACATAATTTAAACAATAATTAATAATAGGATCGCATGAACAATATTAAAAACAAATTTCAATAGTATTTTAGAATTATAAAATACCGTTTAAGAAAATTCTCAAAAAATAAATACAATCATAATAGTATTCCAAACATTATTTTATTAACATTGGATTTTAATTTAATTTTTTTTATTGATAGCAGTTATAATTACATGAAAATATACAAAATAAAACGGCTTATGAATGCAATTAAAAATATCAATGACCTTTAGGTTCTTTAAGGATATAAGGTGCTTAAACAATTACTTTCTTTGTCTGTTAATCAATCCAATCTTATGGCTAGTATAAAATATTCTTAAAATACCTTTGTAAATTAAAATATTGCACATTCGTGTTTCGTGTAGATTGAGAGGGGATAAAACAATCTCTCTAAAATCTCAAGGCATTTGTTCGTATAAACCTCTTGAAGATGCAGGAATTGCAGCAGTTACGATTCACAATTCACAACTCTAATTCATCTAATATAACAGGAAACAGCTTTCAGACCCAGAGATCTCTAATACCTCAGACAGATAGAGGCTTCTATGTTCTAGGCTAGCAACCATGTCTTCAGTACTCTCTAGTCACCATGGTCAATCGGACGTTGGTATTTATACCAGACGGCGTGAAAATCTAGGACTTCCGACAAGGTTCTGGGAGATTCTAGGTTATCTCTCTTCGTGATGGTCGTAGAACTTTAGGTAATGAAATTTTCCAGAACTATCTATTTTTCGCCAAATCCCACCAAGTCGCCAAGAATATCACTAAAAAGTTGCCGAGTCACCAAATTACTGAAAACGATGTTTTTTATTAAAATACTCTTAAATTGTATGATTGTAGCCCGAAAATCTGAGTATTTCAGACCTGTCTGAGATATTTTAAGACGAATACAAATATTTACAAAGTCTGTAACATTACGTCAGCCAAAATGGTGTTGCTAATAAAAGGTTTAAACGTACAGCTGATACGAAAGAATTCTCATAGTTTATTCTTTTGATGATGTATTGATATTATTTGGTAATGAATTGTAAATTTATTTTATCAATTAGTGTTCAAAAAATTAATAAACTATGACTTTTGCATAACAAATGCATATAACTTGTAGTAATTTTTAAATCTACTTATTTATAATGTTAACAATTGCATTTTTTATGTTGGATAAGATTTCCATCGATATTTTAAAGTTTACAGTGCATTTACCCTTTTGTAATTGAAATCGATTGATTGTACTTGGATCAATATAGCATGTTAAAACGATATAAAGTGTAATTTGGAATTAGCTTCTTTTAAATAGAGATCAGGTAAGGAGAAAGGTGAGGTACTTATCATCAATAATTCTTTCTATTGTTTACCAAACAATATTTGATATTTTGTTTTAAAAAAGTGGACAAATTACATTGATTACATTTTTAGAAATTGCGTTACACTGAATATTTCTACTTATTTATTAAATATCAATTTCTCACCTGCCGAAGGAAGTAAATGTAGGTGCAAGTTTAGCGTTTTTAAAAAAAAACAATTTTATTTTATTCACGTTGCTCTTTCTTCTATTTTTTTTCTGAAATGTTGTATTTTTTCTTGGGGATTTCTTCGACACAAATATTGATTTTTTTTAGTAAAAAGAAAAAAAAGGAGAAAAAAAGAAACATGATCCCTTTCGTGATGGAAATCCAATTTTTGTTCAATTTTTTTCTCTCTTCTTACGGGAAAAAATCTTTAAACTTGTAGCATGAAAATACAATTTAAAATTTGTTCTGAAAGATACTCGTAGCCAATTTTAGAGACTTAAATATATTTAACAATACTTCGAATGCTTTTTACCGGAATTATTTAAAGTAATTTTACATTTCCTTATTTTAATAAATTCCGATTATTAGTAATACACAAAATCTGTTAATGAAATACCATAATTTTATAAAGAAATTTACAATTAAAATTCTGATTTTACTGAGATGTGCATTTCATATTTCCAAGATATGGGCAGCGCATTCTAATCTAAAACCGTATTATAAATATCCTTTTTTGTTTAAAAAAGTAAAAATTAATATTTTTTTATTTTTTAAAATATATTTAGTTACTTTATTTTAACTATTTTTCTCACTTTTCTTATTTTTGATTTTTTTTGTGGCATAAAACCTAAGTTTATGTAAATTTTATCGGAAGTTTAAGAAACGCCAGTTAATATATTTTGTAGAAAACCAGTTATTGAAAGAATTGAAAACTCTGTCATTTGCTTATATAGACCTTATACTAGTGGAGATTAAATCAGCCTATATTTCAAGAAATAAAAAAAATTAAGTAAGTATTTTACACAGGGTAATTTAAATTATTAGTTCTTGGAAGACTGATGTTAATTCGACTGTTATTTTTTCAGTTCCATTTATAGTTCACACTTTTCCTGAATATATATCTTGTTTAAATTTCCAATCTTTAATAAAATACTTCTTATTCATCCATTCAAGTTCAAATACATTTTATTAAACTTAAAGTGACTGATTCTTGATGTTAATAAATTCTTTTCAAAAGTTATTTCCTAAATTAAATAAAATTAATTGTTCCTACTTTAAATAGAGTTTTAGCATATGTAATGAAAAGTGAAATTAAAAGGTAGTAATACAATAGGTAAAATGCAATGATTTCAGTATTTTCATGCGAAAGGGAAGAATGTGAGTTCAAATCTTGCAAAAATCAATAACTTTTGTGATTAGTTATGTATATTAATTATAATTTATTTAATAAAAAAGTAACTGAAATAAAACTTTTCTTTGTTGACATAAGAAGGAATTGACTTAAATTTTTTTATTACTTGTTTACTCAGTAAAATAGTCAATAAAATATTTTTCTATGGCTCATTTAATGTAATGAGCCAAATTCAATTGATCTGCAAACGCGTAATCGAACATAAGAAAACTGCGTGGGAGTCGTAAGTTCTAACCCCTTCTCTATCTCTGATACGCTTTTGCAGCTATATCAAAATTTAGTGTGAGTGCGTAAAATCATTTTTTTTTCAAGAAAAACGCCTGTATAGATAGATTTAAAAAAGCAAAAATATACCGGAATACAAAACATGGGACAAATTTTTAAAACTGTTTCTGCAATACACGAAATAATTTTATATATACGCAAGAATTGCTCGTTTAAAGTTACATTTTATTTATGAAATACTTCATCACAACATATAATAAGTGAAAATTTGATTTCATAATTCCTTGCTTATAAAACTGAAACCAGTCAAATCCCTTGAATATTAATTAAAATGATGCGCATTGGTATGAAATATTTTATTTGAAAATGTTTAAAAAAGAGAATTAAGCTTAATTGTGTTTCTTTATAGGTAATCTTAATTTTAGTAATTATTTCCTGTTTTAACGTGATCAGTTTTAATCATCCATTGCTTTATCTTCTAAATCAAGGATCAGAAATGCATACAAATATTTTCTGATGTCATATCAGAACCTTGATATTTTTCTCAAAACCTTATATAAAATGAATAGACCCAACAGAACACGATACTCATTGGTATGAAATATTTAATAAATATCAAATAAATAGACTCGGCAGAACACGATACTCATTGGTATGAAATCTTTAAT
>JAOUZG010031473.1:2230778-2259585 GCA_026289955.1 Argiope argentata | reverse complement strand
GATACTCATTGGTATGAAATCTTTAATAAATATCAAATAAATAGATTTTGCAGAACACGTTACTCATTGGTATGAAATATTTTATTTGAAAATAAAAAAAGATTTTAGTTTAGTTGGGATTTTTTATAGATATTCTTAATTTTAGTAAATATTGTTAATTTTAGTAAATAACTGTTTTAACTTGATCAGTTTTAATCATTCATTGTTTTATCTTCTAAATCAAGGATCAGAAATGCATACAAATATTTTCTGATGTCACATCAGAACCTTGATGTTTTCCACAAAACCTTACATAAAATGAATAGACTCAGCAGAGCACTCAGTTCTAGGGAAGCACTTCGCTCGGAGGCAACCCGATCTAAAACTGAAACCCATCTAGAAGTTCCATCGACGCCATTCCTCAACTTTAATGTTGGATTCGTGGCTACTTGAAAAACCGATCCATCTTCTCTAGCCTCCCCCTAAGCCTTAAGCACTTGGGGAGAGGTTTTTCGTTATCCTGAATAGAAGAACCGGAAATAGTGCCTTCTTAATGTCAGTAGAGAAGCAGTGTCTGATGGAATGTAGAATGGGTTTTGACTTTAGGAATATCAATTTTTTGCAATTTTAAATGTTAGAGCTGTCATTCAAATACTATGAGCGATAAGGAGCGTGATTAGTTTGAGCCTAAATTTGAAGTATTTTGCGATGAACTATTTTCTTAAATAAAATTTTATTCAAATAGATTTTATAATCCATATTATCTGCCAGATTTCTGGCACAAAGGTAAAGCATCTTCCTCGTGTTCTGGGAGTCCCGGGTTCGGGCATGGTTGTTCTTCTGTGGGCTATCAGTGAGATAAGTGACTGTGCTCCCCCGTAAAAAGGGGCCGTGCAAGCAAATGTGGTGAGTGTGTAGCTAAGTCATACTCTTGGCCCTAGTTGGGGCTACTTCAGAAACAAGAGACGCTCCTTTCGGCTTAAATCTGCTGCTGTATCAACAGGGGGCTTGTCCATAGGCAAGTGCCATAAGTAGCAAAAACAACGTAATCCATATTATCTAATAATATTATCATAATTTGACTTTATAAGCCATATTATCTAATAAATGCCACAACTGTTCATAAAGATTTTCATATTAAAACGAATATTTTTGAATTCGATTATTAACACATTGCGTAAATCTGTCTATAAACGCCTAAGGCCTGGACATATTTAACATACCAGAAACATGCTTTTCAAGCAATAGGATGCATTTATATGCACTTATAATTTCCATTATATATTGTATTTATATACAGTGTTCTTAAATATTATTATATATTTTATACGTTTATTTATTACATAAGAATTTTTTTACATTTTAGCTATTTTTTACTACACAGACTTGAATAAGGCTTTAGAGTGTGGTATTTGATAAAGCAAATTCCCTTGTGTAGTGGTGTGCGACACGATTTGCGGTATGTCTTGTTTTAAGGAATTAAAGATCACTGATGAATTTTATCGCATTTCGTGTCTTATCTTTTACAGACCACTCACGAATTTTCTCGTGTTGACTGTCTCGTCTGTTATTACTTCATAAATAAAAAATTATTATTACTTTAGAGCCTTCAAGTTTACCCTAAAGTGTCCTGTCCCAAGCGTATGTATTACAGATTTCTTTCCGGCCCTTAATGTGTTAAATATTTAATTATGCATCAATTTACCAAATAAAACATGAAAACGAGATATCTCGTGATCAATTTACGGTATTGGTCCTGTTAAAAACGGGAAATTTCGTGTACCGTACGTGGTGTGTTAACACAACAATAGTGATGTGCGAGTATGCATAATTTCTTTTTAATAATGCGATGATAAATATTAAATGTTTGTCTGTTTTTTACTTTATCGTAAACGAAGTATAGTAATCATCTAAAAGTTCCATTTGGAAATTTTTATACATTAAAGACCTTCTAGAGTTCGAAAACACATTATTTGGAAAATGTCCATCCGTTTGTCTGTCTGTGAGAATGATAATTATTAAAAAAACGCTTATATAGACGAATAAAATATGACATAAATTCTTAAAACAAATTTTGTTCATTTGTATCAAATTATTATCAAACTCTATTATATCTATGTGTCTTTTTGAATATAATTTACCAAGATAACTAACTATAAAGCGAAAACAAGCAGAAGGATATAATGCATAATACAGGATTTCTATCTATAGTATAGACACTTATTAAATTTTTGGCCAAATTTAAAAAGGGATTTCTCGATCGATCGAGGTAGATCGATAAAATTGCGTACAAAGATTTAACATGTTTTGTATAGATGCACGCCAAATTCTGTCTTAAATCCAACCAGGCATTCATCGCCTATTGGTCTGTAATTTTAGAAAATGCAAACATAATAACTGAATAACGCAATGACTTAAAATATAAAATTTGGTACGGGATTTTAATTGTTATTTTATGTCATTTTTTTGTTTCAATTGGTTGGGGCATAAACATATGAAACCCAAATTCAATTTGCGGATGCTATTAAATGTATATCTGAGATTAATAGCCAAGCAATCGCCAAGGATCACATAATAAATTCTGTAAAAATTCAAAATTTATGCCAAAGGTTAATATTTCGTATCTAATGTACGCCAATGGCGTGCAAAGCTTTCACTGGGATAAGATCTTTATGAAAGATTATACGAGCAAGCTCATGGGAGACCATTCCCTCTGGTTATTTATATTTTGGAATTCTGTGATTTGCATTTAATGGTTTGACGCACGGAATCTTGGAGGAAAATGTTACTCAGAAATTTTATTTGTTTTTGAAATGAATCAAGTTGATTTATTCTTATTTATAAAAGAATAGTGCAATAAAAGCATAAAAAAGTAATAACATAATTGTTTTGTTTTGCTTGCTTACTTGTTTTTGAATGTTATGATGTTGATTCAAAAAATGGCCAAAAATGCATAGTCCCGCATAAAAAACATTAAGCCTATTTAATTTCGCCTTTCGCTCACGAAATTAATTACACAAAACTGAAGTACTTTTATTAATTACCAAGCCTTGAAAAATGGGCTTTCATAAAAATCTAGATTCTGTAATTTTCTTGTACAAGAGAATGCGACATATAAAATAAGATTAATGCATAATACTTTTTAATTAAATAATAATAATAATAATGGTAAAGTTTAATTTTACTTATAATAGCTAATAATAGAGAATATTTAATTTATAATAATAAATTAATAATTGTGTACCAGGAGATAAAATAACTGTCAAAATTTAAACAGATATCCAATTCACTATAATCCCTATAATTGAGTCTTTTTATGTTTAATTAATCCTTTTACAAATGTATACTGTTAACACACACATATTATTTTAAAAAATCCTACATGTGTAAACATTAAAAAAATTTCCACATTTATTCTGTGATTATCTGTTGAGACAATCTTTTGATATTTTCTGCTTGTAATATTCCAGATATGCATATCTAATATGAAATAATGTGCTCAAATCCATTGAAAATTCATACGTGTAACCAGACATTCTTAAATAAATGTGGCACGTTAATAATTCCGTCATCTGAATTTGATTTAAGGGACATATTCTGTCCCATAATTAATGTGCTGTAACAGTTCTGACGTTCATTTGACATCTTGAATTATGTAATTCAAATACTGCAATTAAATCTCCAGTTATATTGCAAATTTTTCTCTCGTATTTTGGACGAACATTTTAAACATTCTCTATCGTCTGTTTAATATGATTGTAACTGTGATTTTCATTATATGAGAACATGTTATTTTGATTCGAGGTTTTTAAAGCCTCACAGTGCGTATGAAATTGACGATTTCTCGCTTTTGAAACATTAATTTTTCGCTTTTAGGGTTAGAAAATAATGCAGAAGGTTGTTCCATTATCCAACTTATCGCCAAAAAGCTTTTAATGCTGGAAATTTAATTTGCAATTCAAAAGTTTTAGTCTATGACAGCATTGTTGGATTTTGTGTTGTTGTTTAAATGTTTTGATCGTGTGAAAACATCATGTTGTATTGGTTCGAGCTTTTAGAAACCACAAAATAAACACATAGAAAATTGGTGAATTATCGCTTTTGTGGCATGAACTTTCAGTTAGGTTATTAGAGAATGTTCACACATTTGGTGACATATCACCAACAAAAAGTTACAACATGGCACGAATGTCCGCCATGTATCCTATTCGCGATATATCGAAGCATGAGCATTCTGATAGTCACATAACTTGTTTCAAATCTATTTAAATTGGTTAATGACTTAAATTAACTAAGGCAAACAATTCCTTGATAATAATCCCTTGACAATGAATTTGCTAATTTAGATGCAATAATGATGGTTCCAGAAAATTCAAATGTCTTGATAGTGACTCTAATAGAGCTCTAGTTCAGGTGTTTGTCTTTCAACATTCGATGCCATGACACAGGCTGTTTATGATAAGAGATGCAAAAAAGAGCCAGTATTCAGATTCGTGATTCGTGAACAGCGAACAGTTGAGCTGAGGAAAACGTATATTAGCATTTTATATTTTTTGTATGTATGTATAATGCCTTTTTCATCAGCTAGAGAAAAGAAAAACAATACCTTTTTGAGTGTTTTATTAGCATCATTAGATCTATAAAAAAACTTTTTAAACAATTTTATTTTTTCTGATGATTAAAACAGAAAAAGAGTTCAATTTAATGAATTTTTTCTAATAAGAGACGAACTATTATCTATGTTGGAAATTTTTATAGTTTGAAAAACCAATTAAAACTCCTCTATTAAAATGACTTTAAACTGCTTAACTTTCATGATTTATTTCAAACGATACAAGTACACATAAGGATCGTAAATCAAGAGAGATTTCAATTATTTTTTAGAACTCTCCTGCATGTAAGTTATCTGAAACATTGACTTTTATGCTTCCAGTATCATATTTCAGTTGTTCCTTTCGAATTGAAATCATAAGCGTGTGAAAAATAAATCGGAGATTTATTATCTGGTGATTATAAATTTAAAGCTATCTTTAGCGACCTGCTGGTTTGCATAGTTAACAGACTTTTGGGGTGTCAAAGTTATTCATCAATTGATATTAAATTATTCATTTATTAATGATAAATTATTTATTTAGGGATTATTCATCAATTAGTATTCAATTATTCATAAATTAGTAATAAATTATTTAGAAATAATTTTTTTTATTAATTCATTTTAATTTTTGTTATAACTGAAAAAATGAATTCAATTGATTCAATTGACTGCAAATTAAAAAAAAAAACATCAAAGAAAGCAAAAAGAAAGAAATTGAAAACTGCTATCCCTAATTTCATGTTATTATATGAGCACACAAGCATTGTTTGTCTTAATTAAATTGTCATTAACTATTTTGAATAGGTTTGGAACAATCATATGGCTATCAAAATATGCATGTGTCGGTATATTGAGATTTGAGTGCATGGCGGACATTCGTGCCAAGTTGTAACTTTTTGTTGGTGATAAGTCACCAAATGTGACAATGTGCTATTTTTGAGTTTTAAGATAATATGGAAACCGTTATTGTATGATAATTACATATTATTGTATGATATTCATATCGATATATATTTATCACACATAGACATTTAGCAAAAAATAGTGCTTTTTGAACTCAAGGCATTCTAAAACGTGGAAATTCATTAAAATTTCGAGATTTAATTTTTTGGCGATATATATATATATATATATATATATAGTCAATTCCTACTTAGGTCAGCAAAGAATTCGTTATTTTAGTTAATTTTTATTAAATAATTACAATTAATATAAGTGACTTAACGAAAAATGATGGATTTGCACAAGAATTGAGTTCACATTCTTGAATTCGCTTGAAAAATACTGAAATCCTCCCATTTTACCGATTGAGCTACTGCCTGTTGATTTCAATTTCCATTACAAACTGCTGAAACTCTATTTAAACAATGAAAAATTATTTAAGTTTAATTTATTTAATATTTGTAAAAACCTTTATTAGCATCGAGTATCATCCATTACAAGTTTTGAAAAATGAATTTGAACTTGAATGGAATAATAAAAAGAATTTTATTAACGATTGAAAATTTGAACGCGATTTATATGGGGGAAGTGTGAACTAATAGAAGGAACTAAAAATTTTTTTTAATTAAGAGTAATTTTCTTTGAAATTGCATATACTTGAATTTATCACCTCAAAGTTTCTGACAGTAAAAATAAAATTTAATTTTCCTCCTCTGACAATATAGGGCAGTTTTGAAACAATAAATATTTTCTTAGACTTGATTGAATAACAGATTTCTACTTGTAACGCCGATCTAGTGTAATTTTACTTTATGCATGAAAATATTATCAGTATAGTCTTACATAACCAAATTTCCTCACAGTTTTTACATGCCTTTGGAAATTCCGTGAGATGGATTCTGATGAAAGATAAATTTACTAACCTCCCCCTGAAAATTTCATTTCCCTGTTTGGAATACTTTCCATGTACATAAAACGAACCCTAAGAACATGAATAAAACTGAACCTTGCACACACTCAACTCAGCAAAGTAAGGAAGCTTCCGAGAAGGAAGAGTAGGATAAAATTCCTGAAACTTCATTTCCCTAGCCTCCGGGAAGAGTCTATTGGCCTTTTGATATGGAAATACCTCACTTATCGAGGGGGGTGGGTGAAAAAACTCATAAATTGCCATTTTTTTTCTAATCCGAAAAAACCTAGACGGGAATAAAACTTGTGGAATGTCTTATTCTGTATCGTTCATGCGTCTCTAGTTTTGAAACATTCTGAAAAGTAAATTTATTTTGTGAGTCTTGCTAGGCAACATTTGAAATGCAAAAATTGTTCTTGTGGGGTAATGTCTCAAAACAGGACAATATTCTGCCAGTTACTTTGAGGCGAAATATAGAATTAGGGCTTATACATAGATATCAAAAGACGGTCATATTGTAGCTTTTGTTTGGGGTATATTTTTCTGATAATCCCCACTTATAATGGAGGAATATGTGTAGACATCTCTGTGTTAGTTCTCTACAGTTTAGATAATTTGAAATATACTTATTAAATTCGGCATGCAGATCCTTTAAAGAATAGAAAGAATAGATCATTAAAAGAATAGAATTTGAGTTTTCTACAATAAATTTAGTTTCCAGAAAAATTATTGCATAAAAATATGTTTCATTACTTTTTTTACTTACTTTAATTTTAATTTTTTTTCATCTTTTAAACTATGCCAATCCACATTATATTTCCATTTTTCTTGAATTTGCATTTTTTTCTAGTTAAAGAGGAATTTCCAAACGCATATTTTTAAAATTATTTTTCAACATTCCATTGCCTCGTTGCTTGGAAATTCGAACACTTTCACTGTTTCATCAAAATTTTAATTTCGTGTTTCTCTCTAATTTTTGGAAGCTGTAAAACCTGATTCTGTTTAAGTCTATTTAGTTTACAATATTATTACAAAACGATTTTGTTGAATTACAATGTTAGAAGATTTGTGAATCGATTTGTGTTATGATGTCATTGCATTGGTTTTCAATAAATAGATCCATATACAGAATAATCACAACATATAAAAGACATTTAAAATAAAAATTTGATGGATCAAGAAATTCATTTATATCTAAACTGAATGAAATAAAATAACCAAACTAATTGCCAATAAAAATTTTAAAAAAATTAAAGATATATTTAACCAATTTATAGAAAAAGTAGAAATAATACATTTTTATGTTCAGTTACTATAAGTAAAGAAAAATGTTGTATAGAAATTAAAATATAAAGAGCATGTTACCATCATTCCAAAAAAACAAAAAAATCATTCTTTGTATTTGATAAATTTGCATGATTTGAATTCAAATATCTTTTTTTAAGCAAAATTATAAAAAAATTTAGTAATAATAACTAAATGTAATTAGTAATAATATGTATATCTTTCAGATATTTAATCCTTTTTGACGTTTTTGTAGAATCACGTGAAGAAAATGGAAAACGTAAAAACAAAAAAAAATGTTTCGTTTTTCTTTTGTGCCCCTATCTTTATTGGTTGTTTCCACCTTTTTTTCTAATCCCCTGTCTAGCACTGGTGTTTTTTATGAAGCTGGCGCCGTTCCAACGCCTTTTATGGATTTTCTGTGTACATTGTGGAATTTGCATTGAAATAAAAAAAAAGTATTGAAATCTGAAATTTTTGAAACTTTGTTATTCTAACCGTAACCGTGAAAGCTGAACTGTTGTGTTCCATATCAGGTTTCAGCACATATCTGCATCCTGAATTCAATTATTTTTTTTCAGTTGTGTGATCGCCTGGAATTCGTATTTCAACATAGTATTTTTATGTTCATCCTGTCATTCAATACACAAGAAAACCTAGTTGCGATTTCCCTTCATGTTTACAGGCAGTGCACAGTTGTAAAAATGAATTATTTCTATTTCTTTAAATTAAATACATGATTTTAGAAGCACCTTGTATACATAAAGTTTGTTTTAAAGTAATTTTTGTCATAATATAAACTATTTGTTCTTGTTTTCATATCAGAACACTATTGAATTTTCAATGAGATTTTATGGCGTCAACAAATATCCGTTGGCGAAAAATAAAAATTTTAATATCAGCACGAGCATCTCAAAAAAACATCTTTTAATAACACGTTATCATCGCATTTATAAAAGCTCTGATTAAGAAGAATAAATTAGTGACTATAGCAAATAAAACCTAGAAAAATGTCCTTTTGAGCATTATGATAATACGAAATGAAATAAATAGAAAATGAGGTTTTTTTAACAATAAATGCAAGACAAATTTTTATGATAATTTTCAATACTAAAAATACTAATTTAATGAAACAATTAAAATGAATTAAAAATATAATTCAGCTTGCACGTGATGCTTGGACACTCAAGAAATGATGTTCTGACATGATACATTGAAATATACATAGCAGCATGGCATTTATAAATAAACAGTAGCTAAAAGTGGCTGTATTGTTATTATCCAAAAAATGTTATTCACATTTTTTTTTGTTCAAAAGCTATGTAGAAGCTAAAGAATATTTAAACATGGAATAACTCTGGTTGATAATTGTTTGGTGTTAAGCCTTTATTGGTTTTTATTCAATCTATAAACTTATTAGTTTATTATTTTAGATAGAAAATTGCTAATTATTTATATTAGATCCTCAATCATTTTTGATAATTTTGATTATTGTACAAAATCGAAAACTACTGTTGCTTTTTATAAATACAAGGCTCGTAATAGTTGTTACAAATATGGATACATATATAAAGTACTATCAAAACAGAACATGTTCTTTTGGGAATGAACGTCAACAAAAATCCGTTGTTGATAAATAAGAAATATCGCTGGCAAAAAATTGAAATTTTATTATCGGCAAGAGCATCTCAAAAAATCAGCTTTGAATAACATGATGTCATCCCATCTACAAAAGTTCTGATTAAAAAAAATCAAAATAATAACTACAACAAATAAAACCTAGAGGATGTCATTTTGAGCACGTGATTATACAAAACGAAATAAAAAGTAAATGAGATATTTGAAAGCAATTAATGAGATACAAAGTTTTTTTTGCATCGTTTGCAATACTAAAGTCACTCATTCAATGAAACGATTAAAATGAATAAAAAACACAATTTATCTTGCACGAACACGTGGCGCTCGGCCGTTCAAGAAATGATGTTCTGACACGATACATTGGAATATGCGAAGCAGATTTCATTTTAATCTTTATTAGTTTTGATGCTGTCGGTAACTAAATGACCAAATAAAGCAAAAGATTGGATTCAATGATTAATGCCAGAAACATTTATTTCAAGATATATACAAATAGGTGCAATGAAGACTAACATGATCAAACATAAATATATAAATAAATAAAACAAAAGAGTGTTAACAAATGTTAAGAACTATGTAGACAATGATAATTTACATTAGAAATTCGCCTATCAAAATAAAATCCGATTCTGATTAAGAAGCTGTAATTTTAGATGCCAAATGAAGAGATCAAATAATAATTTATTATTTTGTAATCATATTGTAAGTTAGAAAGGAGACAATACGAATTGGGAAGCAAAAATAATTTATTTCGTATTTATAACTTTCAAAATTTACAGAATATTTATGAAGAAAAAAACTTACACTTAATTGTTCGCAATTTGCTTGACAAAATTAATCCAAAAACACTTCTCCATAAAGAAACAAAAGTTTTCCAAATATCTCAAAAATAAGGTCTTTAAATAAAAGTATGTTCACTCATAAAGTAGTGATAAAGCCATTATACAGATGTTTCAATTGTCGATACGATAATTATTTAAACCTTAAATTATCTTTGAGCGCCAAAGTGGTCTGGTGATAGCCTCTGATCGTGAGCCATAGGGTTTCAAATTCAAGACCCGTTTCCACTGGAGGACTAACTTGTGTAAGTGAGTCAGTTGTACGTTAAATCGCACATTAATTCTCCCACTGGTGTGGTATGGAGAGGAGGAGTACAATCTGAGGTGTCGTCCTCGTCATCTGGCCATGATACAAAATTAAGAAGTCCGTCCCAAAATATCCATCTGAACTTTTACCACGGGACGTTAATATAGCTAAAATAACTACAATTATCTTTCAGAAGATATTATATTTCTCTTAAATATATATCCGAATATCGAGCAAATGTTTGCTGAAAGTTTTAATGTAGATAAATCATAATTTTATCTAAGTTAGAATCATAAAAAAATATCTACGAATTGCTTTGAAACAAGAAAAATTGATTCAAAACATTTTCTAAACAAATCACCATTTATTGAATATTACGACTGTCCTCGTGATTTGGGTTTCCCAGGTTCGGGCCTGGTTGTCCATTTGTAAAGTGTGTGAATGTGTTCCCCTGTAAATAGGGGCTGTGCAAACAAATGAAGTAAGTGTGTGTCATCTTCATATCACCTAGAAACCTTCATAGACTTCTGCCCTCGGGTATTCAGTGCTCCGTACCCTCAGAAGCTAACTGCACCCCTCCTTCCGTTGAAAAGTGGACACGTCGTCACCATTAATTGTATAAGCAAATTTAATTGTAAGAAAGAGGAGCAAATTAAATGGACTTTATCTGAATAAATTCTTTCATGATAATAAAAAAAACGAGAAATTTTTAGAATTTAGTAGTTTGTCTATGGGCATAAATAATTCTACGAAATCAAGTATATTTTAATATAAGTAAAAATATTAGCAATTTATTTACTGGCTAAATATGAATAAAACATGAAATAATATAAAGAATATTTTAACGAATAATACAAGGTTCCAAACGATTTAATTTTAAATGAACTGAATCAAGAACTGAAACGTTGCCAGCAAGAGAACAGAAAATCCTTTTCAGAAATAGGATAAAAGAAATAAAAAGGGATTTAAAAATTAAATAATGCATTTCTTTTGACCCAGGCAAGCCTACAGGGAAGAAATAATGCATCTTTACTTGCAAACTGCTTAGTAATGTAGTTCTGTAAAAATAAAGCAAAAATGTACTCAAATTTGCTATTATTTTTTTTAGAAATGAACCAGAAAATAGAATCAAACATCTTGCACTGCTTATTTTTTAAATCACTAGATGGATATTTCAACTTCTAAATTATTGAGAAACAACAATAATAATTCCAGGTCTTAAATCTCTCATGAAAAGGAACAGTGAAAAACTTTGAAAGAAAAAAAAATGTTAATATTAATTTTAACAAAAAAAATTATCATTGAAAGGGAAACAGAAATCCTCAAAAAGAACAATGTTATCAAAGGAAAGGGATATTCACGCAGGAAATGTGTGTTAAAACCTGATTTAGTTTTAATAAAATCTTTCAAAAAATATATGAATTGACTCAATATAAAGCAATAAAAATAATTATACAATTATTAATAAATTTACTATATACAATTATTAATAAATTATACAATAATTACAAATAATTTATACATTTATTAATAAATTTATTATTTTCATTTCTTTTTCGTTTCATTTCTTAAATATCTGAAAGTTGTTTGCTTATTTCAAGTAGAGTTAACAAGACAACAAATATTCAATGAATTAAATATATTTATTTACTTGATTAAAACTCATTTACAGAATATTTATTACGAAATTATATATATATATATATATATATATACTACTACTATTTACCATCATAATTTAAATTTTTTAAATTCATTTTGGGTGGACGGTACAAATGCCTTCTAATGAAATTTGTCTTCTAATATAAAAAAATTACTCATGAAATTTTGAAATGAAAGCAGTGGCATATATTTGTGTAATTTGTTAAATATTTATCCCAAATTTTTTTGGGTTAAATATTTAACAAATTATTATTATTAATAATTTAATAATTATTCTTTTAACTCTTTTATAGTAATCCTAAAATCTTTATACAAACTTTATTTGGAAATTTACGTATGTGTTCCTATTAAATAGTCATAGAATCAAGGGGAAAAAGTGAATTAATTGTTTAATTTCACTTTTACTACATAATAAACTTGTATAGTATTCCAATAAACATAATTTAGATCAATATCAACAATCTTCAGTTTCTTAGATTCGGTATATATTTTCCTATCATCCGTCTTTTGTAAATCATATTTTCTAGCTTGTTTCACTTTCAAATATACCATTGTGTTCAGCTTGTATGATATACATCAAAGTTTGCTATTATACATGAAAACTATATGTTTTATTCGGATGCAAGTTATATTTACTAACTCCTCCCTGAAAATTTCATTTACGAAAATGGAACGGTACATAAAACGAACCTAGGAAAAGGGAATAAAAGTCCACCTTTCGCATAGACAACTCGGAAAAGTAGGCACATGATGAAGAGGGGGGGGGGTAAGATAAACTTCCGGAAACTTCATTTTCCGTGCCTCCGGGACCGGCCTATTGCGCCTTTTGATATGGAAATGTCTCACTTATCGAGCGAGACTGGCGAAAACCTTATAAAGCGGCCTTGCTTAAACAGGGCGCGCACAGAAAAATAAGAGCCCCAGAAGGCCTTATTCGCACGATACTTTGTATCATTCGCGCATTCCCGGTTTTTGAGGCATCTGCAAAGTAAATTTATTTCGCGTTTCTGGCTGCAAAGCATTTGTAATGCGGAAGTTCTTCGTGTCTTAATATTTCAAAACAGGACAACATTCGAACTGCGCAATTTTTTTTCGTGACTGTGAGTTTTGTGTTGGAACACTTATCAAATGTGAAGTCTTATTCTTTGTGAGCACGATGTGATGTGAATTATTTCGAGTTATTTGAAAATAGATAGAAATATAGAATATTCACAATGTGTATCTATATAAAGTATGAAATGAATTATCCTGAAAGCATCTTTATGTTTGGAAGGAAAAAAAAATTGAGAAATACTCAACTGATATTGGAGATACTTATACCATTTTGTAGGCCATTTATAGGAATAGTTTTAATATATATTTTCCCACTACGATTCACGCATGCGTAAAACAGCAACATCTATGCTTTACATTCACTCGCGCATATAGGAAAATCTCAAACTGCGCATGTGCAAATAGCAAGATTTGCGGTACGCGTATGCGATATATTTCTTTCTTTTTTTGCGTTTGATTTTCAACAGTACTGATTTTTATGTTTATTTGATGTTCTGTGACATTCCCACATCATATCGAGTGGAGGGCCGGCTTGCTGGCACAGAGGTAGCGCGTCTGCTTCGTGTTCTGGAGGTCCCAGGTTCGAGTCCCGGTTCGGGCATGGTTGTTTTTCTGTGTGCTATCTGTGAGATGGGTGAATGTGCCCCCTGTAAAAAGGGGCTGTGCAAGCGTATGTGTGTGTGTTTCATCTTCATTTTAGCTAGAAGTCAGAATTCTGCCCTCGGGTGCTCAGGGGTTCATACCCTCAGAAGCTACTGCACCCCTCTTTCCGCGGTAAAAAGCGGACGACACATCATCATCATCATCGAGTGGAGGCTAGACTTATTTTTACAGCTAATTTTTCTTCTTGGTGTTATGCAACGGGCAATGACATGCGGGTTCTGATAATTTTATAATATAAGAGCAATTCTTTATCCATGCCAGAACATGAGGTTGTTTTGAGAAATGAGGTTTTAGCGTCAATAAAAATCCGTAAGCGAAAAAAAAATATTTTTAATCTGTACGAGCATCTAAAAAAATCAGCTTTTAGTAATGTGTAGCCATTGCATTTACAAAAGCTCTGATTTTTAAAAAATAAGTTATTGACTACAATAAATAACACCTAGAAAATAGTCATTTTGAGCAGGTGATTATACGAAATGAAATAAATAGGAAATGGGATATTTTTTTAAACAATCAATGCCAGACAAAGTTTTTTTTATACCCTTTGCAATACCAAAGTGACTCATTCAATGAAGCAATTAAAATGAATGAAAATGGAATTTAACTTGCACGAGCACATGGGGCTTGGCCGTTCAAGAAATGATGTTCTGACATGATACATTGAAATATGCATAACAGATTTCATTTTAATCTTTTTTAATTAACAGTTAGTTTCGGTGGTCAGTTGTTATTCACCTTTATTAATAAAATTAATATAGTCATGTTTATAAACTGTTCTTTAACAATAAGGGTAATTTTCTTATAGGTTGTATTGCCTAAAATTTTGACGAAGATGGTGTAGTTGTTAAGAAATGGATCTCTCAAATTTTAATTTTCCAGTCTCTTGAATATTTTTGAAGTTAGAAAAAGTCGATCGTCACCTATCCTGTGAAAAAGCTATTAAAAATCTATTCGTTTTGTAGAGGCTAACTAAATATTTTTACAATTTTTATTTTATCATACGCATAGTATAGGCAAAATTTTGAAATTGTCAACAAATTTGATAACGAGTATCCATGTTTGAGTTCGGGAAATACGTTTTCTGAAAAATGTTCGCTTGTCTGTCTGTCTGTGACAAATATAATTATAAAGAGCTTTGAGGTAAACAGCTGAAATTTGAGCTTGGCATTTAAACCTAATTAGCAGATCTGTCCCATTTCGAGTGAAATCCGATCAGAGGAAGTCCGCCCGTTCGAATATAAGTTAATATAACTATAAAACAAATAGAGCTAAATGAATAGTATACGCATTTAAAATCCGTAGTGTACACACCTATAAAACTTTGAACTAAATATTTCATCTGGTTGAATGGGTGTCGGTCTGTTCTTACAGTAACAAATGAAGTCCATAATTCAATAACGCAATAACTTAAATATATCAAATTAGGTGTGGGATTTTTGGGACTACATCAGCAATTTTTTGTCAACTTTTTGTATCAATTGGTTTTAAGAAATTTCTCTAAAGCCCACACTCATTTTTGGACACTATTAATGCATGCCAAGGATGAGATGGTGGATTCAGTAAAGGAAAAAAAAAATATTTCGTAGTTATTTTTTAGGACAGTGCCATCTAAAGACGTTATCTGACATGAAAAGTTTACTGGAGATTTTGAGAAAGTTTTTGGTTTTATTTGAGTTTTTGCATTTTAATTTAGACAAGCGCAAATCCAAAATCGAATTTTTGGTTTAGTTTATTTATATTAAAGTCCCGATTTAAAGCAACACAAGGACTATCTTGGGACGGATTTCATAATTTTGAATCGTGGTTAGATGACAAGGACGACACCTGAACTGACTAAATCTTTCTCCACACCACACCACACCAGTGGGAGGACATTTGATCTAGACGGATTTAACGTGCAACAGAGCCCACCCCTTAATTGTTTCAGGGCGATTTGAGTGTCGAACTAAAAACCCTATGGCTCACGTATCTAGACCTTACCAACAGGTCACAGCGGAAGGCAAATATTTAGGATTCCAGAGGTGCTTGAAAAGTAGAGTTTCTACAGAATCTTAGTTTCAAAATTTTTGATGATTGCAATATTTTATCATTACGTACTCGGTATACATAAAAAAAGTTAGTGAACAGTTAATATTTGTAGAAATTCTGATAATTTCAATCTTAATAATGGCTCGTGTCAAAGACTAGACAATAAAATCCATCACATCGGGAGCACAAAAGCAAGTTATCAGGTTTTATGTCCAACACTAAATGCACTTTTTCTTCAAGAAATATTTTATTAAAAATATTTATTGGGAATCGAGTAAAAGTATTATAGTTTCTTGCTTTTCCAACTTTTTTTACATTGATCCACTTTTTCCTTTTCCAGTTCAAATATCAAATGACACGTTTTTAAAACTCAGCTGCATTTACGAAAAATGAAATGATTTCATCAATTATTTTGAAAGAGATCAGGTTCTTCGTTTCTCAAATTACTTGAGAAAGAAAGGAAATTCTTATGTGAGAGTTAACTGATATTTACGCAACAGATTGCAATTTATAAAATCTATGTCTTTTATAGATTCTGGAAATAATTTTAATAAAAGTATTGGAAAAAGTATGGCAGCTAATCACGATTTAAGACTCCTTTATTTCAATTTTTAAATAATATTAATTCTTTAAATGCTTAGTAAAATGTCCTCTTAAAAATTTTTTAACCCTTTTCACTCGAAAAAGTAATTCAATGCCTAATTAATTACTTTATATATGAATATGCTAATTAAACCAAAAAATACACAATGCAGTTTTGGTTTGAATTTTCCAGAAAAAAATGATTCTGTGTGTTTTTACAATCAGTAGATGTGTTTTTTTTAAATTAAAATTTGAAATACTAAATTGATTCACTATCTTGAATGACAATTGAAGGCAAATGTTTAAGAGTGAAGGGTTATAAGATGAATATTAAATGTAATATTTATGTAGTAACTAATCTTTCGTATTTTATAGATTGTATTTTCAGTAAATTAGCCTTTTTTGTAACTTAAATATAATTCTCTTTATATTTTGTTTTAAAAACAGAATCTTTTAGAGAAGCTTATCCCAATATGCGTCTTTGAATAAGGATTGTTTGGCAAAGAACTTTAAATTCTTTTGTATTTTTCCGTATGCGTTAGGATGGGTTTAATTAATCAAAATAGGGGCGAGAGGAAAGATGAAAGAAGGGGATGTTTATATTTAACAATAAAATAAATTCGGATTACTCGCAGATTGAATTAAAATAAAACGAACAAAATATCATCCACATACAGGTAGGGGGAAATGAAGGAAAACGTATATAACAGACAAAAAAAATTCAAGGTCAAATAATTCCGGACATTCATTCATTCTTCCGCATCTCGCCCATTTGTGTGATAAAATCGTTGAAAAATGGTCGTATCGGTTTACTGAAACGAACACTACAAGAAACGAATCTGTTTGCGGATTAACCCTTTGCATTCGGAAACGTAATTCGATGCATAGTCATTCCCTTAATACAAGGACTGGTGACTGTTCAAGGTCAACTGCAAAGAAGGTCTCAGTTTCGGAACCTGAAGGTTTCATGTTCGAGATTGATTCCACCGAGGAATCATCTTGTAAGCTGGTCTGGTGCTCGTTAAATCCGTCCGGGACAAACGTGAAGTGGCATGGAGAAGAGGTATCAGCTCAGGTATCGCCCTCGTCATCTGCCTGTGGTTTAAAATTGCAAGATTCGTCTCAAAATAGCATTAATATCTTTTTTAAACGGGACTTTAATATAACTAAGCTAAACTTCTTCATTGTTCAGACATGTATTTGAATTTCCTTGAAGAATTAATGCAGAGCTTCTTGCCACTATGTAGTTACTTTTAATAATAAAAATTAATGAATAAAATATGAAAATGGTGTACCGTCTTCAATGGGACCCAAGAAAAGGTGTTTCATTGCAAAGGGCTAGTTGAAAAAATAAAATTAGTTATATTTCAAATCTCTATAAGGTTTCAATAATTGCAATGATATAATACTTTTTTGAGTCCCTAAAGTTTATAAGTAACAATATTCTAAAAAATAGTTTGATTTGAAAATATTTACAATATGGATTCTCATCAATTTGCATCTGAAGTGTGGGAAATGCATATAGAGCTGCCAGCTAAGATTCAAATACGGTCTGAGAATTGTGAATACGAGTTCAGAGCCCAAATGACTACTTAATTAACATGAATTCATATTCGTGAGCAATATTGAATAACAGACCTCCGATCAATCATCGCATTTAACATCCGCTCGTGGTTCAGACTTATGAGATCCATCTTGCAATGCTCCCAGAAATCATTCCAAAGAGAAGCCGAACGACAATGAACCATTTTGTATCTGCATTTGCCTTCTAGTATCAAATAATTTGAAATTGAAAATACAGATGACTTCATTACCAAGTAATAAGCGCACAACATAATACAGCAAATAGATAATAGTTGTTTAAATATAGACTTTATACGGTTTGTTTCGGGAAACTGAAAGATCACTTTTGGTAATTTAATTCTACAGAAGGGTAAATGAGACATTTATTTTTCGAAAATCTGTTTAAACCTCTATCTAAATGTCTAGAAGACTTAACCCTTAATAACCTAGAGTTTCATTATAACCTTAACAACCTAGATTTTGATACCAATCTTTTAAACCGAATGTTCCCATTACTATTAGTTTTTTATAGGTTGGCTGTACGTATTTTACTGTTGTATAATATTCTTTCCTGTACGTATTGGCTGTACGTATTTTACAGTTGTATAATATTCTTTCCAACGAAATTTTTAAAAAATCAAATCTCATTATTTTTTTATTTTCAATCAAACACAGTAATATTAAAAATAAATCACTTTCGTAAATCAGGCTACTAAGGGTTAAAAATATGAGATCACACATATATACGCACGCACGCACGCACGCACGCACGCAAACACGCACGCAAACACACACACAGAGAGAGAGAGAGAGATGTGTGTGTATTGCTATTGCAAAGCAATATGTTAGAGTATATTATAAATATAAGTGCATTATAAAGCAATGGGCATAACACATCATACTGCAAATGTTGTTGCTTAGGCTTATGGCTCTTCTCATAAACAAACTTGCAGGCAAAGTCAGCTATTTTAAGCTGAATTTTAGCCTATCTTGTTTCAACAACGGCATCTAGGGTCAAAAGTACGTCTTAGTTACTCTAGCGTTACAGTATATTTCATGGGGTGTACTCCATGCATGCATTTTATGCTCTCAACCGTGGATCGTAATTTATATCTGAATCAGAGAATGATCACCTCTGTACCTCCAGGAGTGTTGTCTCGACATGGAGGACTTTGTGATTACGGCAGATTTATACGTGCACCATCCACCATGTGCACGGAGAATTTTCGGCTGGCGAGGCTTGAACTCTGATTCCAGGGTTGCGAACCCTGACCCTGCCAAACTAGCTGTTCAGGCCTATTCGGCAAATAAATAATATTTATTTAAGCAGAGTACATATTGTTCGTTTTGAGAATTCGGAAAAATCCTTTTTGAATGATTTTATTCTACAGAAGAATGGATAAGATGACAACGCTTTCGAGGATCTATTTTTCTATCTTGATCTTTCTCCAATCACATATATTCTTTCAGTTTATTACCCTTAGTTTTGAGCTGCACGGTTTTAATATGAATTTAAAAGTAAAGCATAAAATATAATACATAAACTTCAGATTGTCTTCCAGTTCTATTATATATATATTTCACAGGTATTTATCAACTATCAAATACGACGATGAAAATAGTACAACAGTTTATTAAATAGTAATTCCAATGCATATTTAATCTCAAATTTCTGAAACTATCACTTTTGGAGAAATTCATCTTGTGTTTGGGGGAGAAGTTAAATGCAATCAGATGAGACCATTTTTTGAGTTTTTGAAGTCTTTAGCATCGTTTGCTAAAGTTTCTTATTTTCGTTTTCTTTCTGTTTTTCCTTTTATTTTGGATCACATTTTTATTCAAAACTGAAGTATTTATCATTCATATAGCAATTATATTCAATATACGTGATTGCTACGGACTTAATTTCCTCAATAATCCAAATCAACATCTCCTGGTGTATGTGCAAAAGAGTACATTGTTTACCTATCACAAAATAGGCAGTATCAACAATAAGTTTCCACCCATACCAAAAAAAAAAAAGATTTTACTTTTATTGTTGAATTCTGTATTTATTCTCTGTGTTAGTAGCTTCAGTTTAGAATGAAGCAGATGAAATATGGCATCAAAATTTTGAACAAGTTGGGAATGCTATGCCGATTCGACGGCAAAAAGCGAGCGACACTGACTGCATAATTAACTGTAAGAGAAGATTTCCGAATATATATTTGTCGCTCAAGATTTTTGAATATATATGTCTCGCACCTCCTGGTAGAAGATAGGCCATTTGACGTTACGGATAGATTCAGGTCGATTGAAAACTAATGTAAAAAGAATGAGCGGTATTTGAAAGATGTGTCATAGTTTTCATGGATATGAACATATTTATGGACAATCATATTCTGTCATTCATATTAAATATGATGAATCACTTTATATTAAACAAATCTTCACTAGATATTAGATCATTATTTCTGTTTATTTAGTCCTGTCTTGTCTGCCTTGTCCCAAGAAAATGTTAACAGATTTATTAAAATTAGGTTTAAATAATTTTAAATATATATTAATTATAAAATTCCTTAATGTATGAAACTACTTGAAAATCTGATGAATGATGTTACAAATGATATAAAAAGTATTTCTATGATAATTATTTGGTTTTTTGCGGTATACGCTTGGCTAAATTTTTTTTAAAAAAATGAAATCTTCTATCTCAAATTTCATGTTGTCATGTTAGAACATCATTATTTTTAAAGCATTCTTTGTCTTACTTAATTTGATGCATTAACCAATTTAAATAGGTTTGAAACAATCATGTGACAGTCAGAATACGAATGCGTCGATTTATCAAGAATCGGGTACATAGCGGACATTCGTGCTTAGTTGTAACTGTTTGTCGGAGATAAGTGGCCAAATGTGAACCATCATTACCATTTTATAATAACCCTAAAAGAGAAAATTGATGCAATAAAAGTGAAAAATCGCCAGTTTTCTGTCCATTCATTTTGTGGCTTCAAAAACCGCAAAATAATACAACATCATGTTCTCACATGATAATAAACCGAGACGGATGTATACAAAATACCCATTTGTAACTACAATCATTATTTAAATATCCCTTTAAATGTTAAAATCAGTCAGAAAGAAAAATATTGAAGAATTTTTTTCTCTACTTTTGAATCAAAATGTCTTCAAAAATCGTTTTTTTTTCCTTAAAATGACGTTTGGAGTACTTTCGAATGATGATCAGATAATGTTCAATTTAAAAAGAAAAGAATGCAGTTTTGATTTAGAAAAAAAAGAAACAGTTTTGTTTTAAAAATGTTAAAATATCTGAATATAATTTCCTTTTAAAAAATATCTGTTGACTTTAATAGGTAAATTAGCAAAATTTTCATTCCATCTTGCATGAGTCTATTATTTATAAGTAAAAAATGCAATCGTTTCAAACAAATAAATGACATTTTATAGCTTGATAAGAATAATTTAGGGTTTTTTAAAGATTTTTGCATGATTTCTTTTAGACTCTTCACACAATCTATTCATTGTAATTTTCTGAGTAATCAAATTTTTTACCACTTTATTTTTTTTCTTTTTAATACCTTGATGAAGTAAAAAAACCTCTACAAAATATTCTGACCATTTGCAAGTAAAAAGTGTTTAGTTTCAAAAAAAACCCTCAATTTTTTAAAAGAAGGGATTTAGCGTTAAAGCATTGCTGAAAATTTGAAATATTGTTTCCCAGTACAATTTGATTTACAATTAGGCAAAATTTACAATGATTTTTGATGAATGGTAAATTGATGCATCATCAATAAATTCCAATGGAACACCTTGGCTACCATTCGGTGACTTGGTAAAATAAACTTGACATCATGAATGATGATTCTGGAAAGCATATGAATTATTGCATTATTTCTCTTCTTCGCCTAGACTCTTATATTATGCTCATAATTAACATAAACAATCACAAAAACTATATAAATGCGAGTTCGGAAATGCAATGTTAGACACAAACAAACATTTTTGCTCATGTTAATTACGATTTATTGCTAACAGTGTGTGATTTCAGCACATACTATCATACTTTAAGTTTCAGCTTTGTTTTACTGCAGGAGTTTTATGTTTTTCTAGAGGAAGTAAGTCATTTTCGGGATATCAGCTTTGACAATCTCGCCAGATATTTTTGAAACGGTACTTGCTAGTACACTTGTACAAACAGAATTCTGTAATCAATTTTGTTTGAATAAATATATTAAGATATTTTGAGATCCTTTAAAAAAATTTATGAAGCCTCAAAATAGAACAAAAAAACCTTTCATAAAAAGAACTTTTTACAAAGTATGTAAGCAACATTCCGTTCAAGAGTATCTATTCACCAAGCTCAATATACCAATGATGTCCAATTAGTAACCAGGGTATTGATATCTGTTCAGTTTAACATAAAAGATATAAAAATTATCTTAAAACAAAAGAATCAAATCTCTAGTAAGAAAAAAATTTACAGCATGACAATATCGTTAATTTCTTCTTTCTCGCTTATTTTTAAAATGTACTCTTAAATGTACAACAGAGATAAGTGCTTCAAAAATAATGTAATCTCTCTAATGAAAATAGGTGTGAATATAATTCAAATAATCAAAGCTATAAAAATTATTAATGTAAAATATGCTTACAAATATTTTTAATGTTAATTTACATTGGAATGAAATTTAATATCTCTGAAAGGCTAACTTAAATTATTGTGAAACTGGTTTCTTTTCAATATTTTGCTCTGAAATTATAGGAAAAACGAAAAAAAGGGTATAATTAGTTTTTAATTTAAAATACAATTAAAATTTTGAAATTGCCCCCTTTTTGATGAGCAAGTACTTCTTAAAATAGTACCAAATTTGGTGATTCAAAGACAAAAAAAATTTCTTCAAAATAAGTTGAATGATTTTGCATAACGTTGGCCACCTCACATAATTGCACCAGTCTCTGCACATTTTTACGATGAAAACTAGGGACAGAAAATGAATTAAAATTTAAGATATAACACTTTTCGTCACGATGTACAAAGCATAACTTGAGTAGCAACCAAAAACCTAAGCTAACGCTCTCCTCTATTTCTTCCAGTATAGCACGCAAAATGTTTGGTTGAATAAATAGCATTATTGAAGTAAAAGCTGGACGACTGTCCTCTCAGTTACTTATTCATCACAATGCATTTCCACGAGGAAATTTCCCGGATTCCCAACGGGGAAATGGCGCGGAATCCTTTTTTGCTTCGTTAGTGCTACTGGGTGTTATGGCTAATCTCGGATGATGTTGTACTGAACTTGTACTGTTTATTTACAGATTTCCTGTTATTGTTTCTTCTTACCCATACTGTATACAATGACGTTTTTCTCTAAGAATGCTAATAGCCCCTCCCCAAAAAAAATTATTTTTCGAATCTGTAATATTTTTTGCAGTGTTAGTCTCGTCGTTTGAGGGGAAGACTTATTATATTATTATTATTATATATTATTTTATTATTTACTTATTTACTGTATACTGAATGAATGCTAGATAAATAATCCTTGTTGTTATTATTTATGAAACTTGCCATGGGCAAGCCCCGCTCTGACACAGCAGCAGATTTTAAGCCAAAGATATGCGTTTCTTGCTTCAAGTAGCGCCAACTAGGGCAAAGAGCATGACTTTAGATAAACACTCATCACAGTCGCTTGCCCAGCCCCTTTTTATAGGATTACACAGTCACACATCTCACAGATAGCACACATAAGAAAAACCATTCCCGAACCGGGACTCGAAACTGGGACTCCCAGAAAACGAGGAAGACGAGCTACCTCTGTGCCAGAAAGTTGGCTCGGCAATCCTTGATTTTGGCGACCGTTTGGCAAGTTTAGTGACAAATTCAGTGACAAAAATTATGATTCTGGGAAATGCAAGTACCTTTATTCTGTATATGTTAGGAAGAGAGATGCGAAGATTCTTATGGAGAATACCATGCATTGTACGAAAACTAATAGGAACTTGAGAGATTGAGGTGGTTCAGTGGTCTCTCACTTTAGAGCGGTAGTTACATAACTCTAGAGTGCTATTGCTTTTTCACTATAAACAATTTTCTAATTCTGCTTTTGAGGTGATTTTTCGAAAGTAAATTTCTTTATGTAGCCTGATACTATATTTTCTCCATCGTCATTCCTTCTCATTTACTCAAGTGTTCTCATTCCTTTTTTTACAAAAGTGTAACATAAGTAAAAAATTTCTCTTGTAAAGAATTGTTTTTTGTGGAAGGGAAAAGCTTCCTTATAGACTTGACTTTGACTATTTCAATGATTTACGAAACATAAAAATGGTCATATGAATAACTTATATGAAATTAGAAAAATCTTTTAAGTTTTTGCCCTTAATTTTTGAGGTCTCTGTATTTTAAATTTCTTGTTACATTTTTGTGGATTGTTCATATTTTTGTTATAAATTGTAATTAAGTAACTCATACAGAAGGTCTTTTAAAAATTGTTGTTCACAAATCCTGAAGTATCTAATACAACTTGGATTAGAATTCTGAAACAACTTGTATTAGAATCCTGAAGTATCTAAACAAATGCAACTTGAATTTCTTGTGGTTTGCCGAGTTGCAGATAATAAATAAGTTTCAGAATGGCACTAACTTTTGGTTGTTATTGGATTTCTTTAAATATTTGCACAATTTGTTTCGTTAAATTTATCATTTCCTTTTTTTAAAAAGAACATAAACAGGAAAACAACAATGTTTCAGTTATGAAAGCTTATTCTGTTAGAAAAGGTCCACATTATTCTGCCAAAGGTTAATTACGCAGAAAAAGAATACTCAGCCTGCAGGAATTTCTTTTATTTCCTTTAAAACTGAAATTACTGAGTTTTAATAACACTTTTGAATGAAACTCATTAGGAATATTTGCTGTATGGCATTGTTTGATAATAAAAATGCTTAACGCCATTTAGTTTTACGATTTTTCTTGTATTTCTTTCCTGTTGTTGCCATTTACCAAATAGCTTTTAAATTACTCGTCATCAAAGCTCGTTGTGGCAGAAAAAATCCATTAAGAAACAACACATTAACTTTCTCAGCTTTTTGTACAGTTGAATGCATTGACATTAGAATTTTTTTTCTTTTTCTTCAAACCTTCCTGCAGGATCTATTAGTCTTAGAGTTAGTATTAAACGGAAGAATTTAAAACATATTTTCAAAATGCCCGAGAAACACTTAAGGATTTGGGTGAGGACGGAAACAAATGCCTGAGAGAAGAGGAAAAGCGATTCCCGTTACGTATTTCTATAAATCATAAAAGAAAATACAGAAATAAATAAAGATGGATCTCACATTCATTTACCAAAAAAAGTTTGTGAATTCAGTACATTAAAAAAATTCAATATAAATGACTTAATTCGATTCAATTTTATCATTAAAAAGTGACTGCACATTAAATTCCAGAATGTATTTTATTTATATTAGTCATTTTTACTTTTTTCATAAATGAAGCATAAAGCATACAAAGAAATTTGATTACATTAGTTGAAAAATTAAACTTAATGACGATAAAACAAGGATTTGATTAAACCCAATGCCGAAAAATGCATTTTCGAAATTATATCTATTTTCCTATTACTCTGGAAACTAGGTAATAGAATAAAGCTTTGGGAATCATAAAAGAAATAAATATATGTAGCCTTTACGCAGAATCTATAAATTTCTGTCTCATTTTAGACAAAATTTAGGCAGTTATCCATTACCACCAACCTTTGGCAACCAGGCAGTTCGTCAATTTTAATGATTGATGAATTGTTCAGTTAAATATTTTAGGTGGGTTTTCTTTTAATATCCTCTTCATCAAAATATTTTTAAAATTCGAAATTTGATAGTCATGCAATTCGTACATATTATTATAAGTATCTTAAGCTATAATGTACAATGTATCTTCCTCTTCCTCTGTCCGATCCTATAAAATATTTAAAGGATTAAACTGCACGTAATATTAAAAAAACATTTCCTGAAACCAAGTATTTTTTTAAAAGCACGAGAACTGAAGACAGAAATCGTTAGGAATTTAAAATTTGTGTGCATTACATAATTTTTTTCATAATTTATGTAATTATGTATATCACAAGATTTATTCAACAAAAATATCACATATACATCATAAAATTGAGTTTTACTTTCAAAAAATTACATGAATAACAATACTTTATTTTGTTTCGCCCTATAAGTTAACTTCAAAACTATGAAGCCTAAATTTTATACAGTCCTTTGGTTTTAAGGAATCTTATTCTACAAAATATTCTTGACTCTTCAAATTTTCAACAAATAAATTATTTCTATCTTCTTCAATCAAATCTGGCTGCTTTATGAAAATTCGAATGCAATAGCTTAGAATAATCCCCATTTTCAATATTTTAGACCAATCAGTCTTGAGACACATTGAACGCTGCTTAGAGTATGATCTTTGAGACGATCGATAAAGTGATCTAAAAGCGCCTTTTTTATTGAATACTGATATTCAAATATTCATAAATCAGTTGCAGTGACTGAATGACTAAACATTAGTAATTTATTATAGTATGTACCTACTCTAGTTACATATAATATAATTATCCACTACAGTTAGACTATTCTGCTATATGTATTTTTATTATTAAAGGTGTACAAATTAGCAGTTGGGTCCTAAATTGAAAGCATATAGATTAAACCATGTTTGCCTTTAAATATAGCTGATTTATTGAATTAAAAATGTAGATATTTTTAAAGAGCAAAAACACTTAGTCTTTCATTTATTCTTTTAATGTTGTATTTCTTATTTAATTCATTTCATGCAGAGATCTCTTAAAATTAGAGTTTTCCCAAATTTGTAGTAATATTTAATTTATTTTTTAATTTAACTTTAACCAATATGATGGCAACATGTTGATAAAAGATAGTTTTTCCAAACATGTTTGTTCAGGTGATTTTATTTTTATTTTGTAGGAAATAAAACATTAAAAATAATCATTAAATTTTTTTAAAAAATTAATATCTTGGTTAAAACGTTAGTATATTTAAAAAGATAATTGGTTTATCTTCAATGTGATGCAAAAATCAATTTTGTTTTATAATACTTTCAAAAGTTATAGCGGAAAACGCTAAAATTTCGCATAATTTTTAGCTAAGTGAAATTATAATTAAAAATTTGAAAAAATCGCTTCATTACCGATTAGATATTTCTTGAAAATGGATGTATTTCAAAATTTGAAAGAAACTACATATTTAATGTGAAGACCACTTACCAAATTTTATCCATCTAGCTCAATTTTTTAAAATTATAATGTTCATTACGGATACAATTCATAAAATGTGCTTTTCATTCTAAGAGGGATGTCAGACGTCCAAAATTGTCAACAATTCTGATTTAGAATTTTTTTTATTATTCTTTCTCTTTGTGAATTTCATATAAAGAGAAAGTAGAAAAAAGGGGGAAAGACCCACATGGGGAACTAAAACATGAGTTATGATTTCCGAATACCCATTGTGAAATGAAACAGCTATTTCTTTCGTTTAGTTCTCAGCAAATCAAGAACAATAAATTTTAAAAACACTCTCCGTTTAACAAAACTGATTTATCGAATCCATAATCCGGCCAAGCAGAGCACGCACGCATGAATTTGGAAACTTTCCAACAAATATTAAGTGGCATCCGAAACTTAAAGAAATGAATCTTTATGGAAACATTCTTTTTTTTTTACACGAAAGCATTTATTTTTGAACATTTTCAACAACTTTTGCTTTCATTGTTAAGATGGATGCTTATTAGTCATAACTCGAAGGCATCATTTACCAAAAACTATGCGGTGGGGGATTATTGGAAAATGGCGAACTTTTCACACAATTCCGGAAATGAGAAATGGTTCGGCGTTTCCGGTATGTGAATCTGAATATTTATTTTCGCCAAGGAAAAAGTAAAATTGTCTGTAGATTGGAATAAGGAAAAATGAAACGAATTCTCGGGAATGTGAAATCAATATCATTCTTTTCCACGTCAATGGACATCTTCAGAATCATTCTAATACTTATTTTCTGGATTAAACCATTCTATTAGAGTATTTGCAAAGACACTCATTATGCTATAAGATAGTTTCTTATTTGAAATGCTAGCTTCATTAGCCCTAATATTTGAGGCAGAAGATGATTGATGATAGACAAACATTCGATACTTCTGAAAACGAGAAATGGCTCAGTATCTCTTAAACTGAGTCTGAATATATATTTGCAAAAAAAATGCATATATGTAATGATATTTTTAAACTCTTAATTTGAATCCTAATTAATTTCCAAAGCCCTATTTTAATTTAGCCCATAGTAATATCATTCTAAAATATTCTCTTATTTCATGACCCATTCCACTCGCTCTAGTTAATTAATTCAAGAGAAGCTGTGTAAAAATGGTGAAACAGCTAAACGCCTGTTACTTTCTCACACTCCGTGGGAGAGATGAAAATTGCTGACCTAAACAAAATACTTTTAAAAAGATCCCTGTGTTTCCTTTGCCTCTTATATGTGAGACATGGAAATCCCCACTGAAATCCAAGTTTATAAGCTCTATAAAAAATATTTATCCCTATCAAAGTCTTGGTATTTAAGACCAGGGATAGTGATTTCCCGCCCCTTTTGTACACTTAGCTTTCGTGAATTCCGTGTTGTGTCGTTCTGGGTTGTGCTCGTCGCTTTCGCTTGTAAATAATGCCTGCTCCCGTGATGGAATAAAAAGAACTAAAATTCAACCTGTATTCTCTATGATTTCGGCCACGTTTCTGCTATATATATATATATATATATATATATA
>JAOUZG010031473.1:2136333-2230678 GCA_026289955.1 Argiope argentata | reverse complement strand
ATATATATATATATATATATATATATATATATATATGCATGCATGCAAAATAAATGTCTATATTATGCAACATCGAAGAGAGAATAAGAATTAAATATAAATATAGTTAATTTTTCCATGCATAAATTTCTGTGTTAAGTTCCAGAATTCTCTTTTGATTTATTTACGCTTAAAATCATTTTTAGAGTGTTTCAGGCGTTCAAATAGAGCTGATAGTTATTCTTAAAAGGAGATTTGCAGGCTCGATTTATTTGAATATTTAGAATGGAAGATTACCGATGATTGTCCAAATTGGGGAAATGGACTCAAAATTTGCAGTACGTGAATCTGAATATTAATTTTCAGCTAAAAATAAATATATAAAATATGATAGAAAACAATAATGAAAAGTAAAACCAATATATCTTTAAAGAAGAACTAAAATTATGAGTTATCTAAATGTCGAATCAATTTATAGTTCTTTTCTTCAATAGCTAATGTTGAAAAGATAGCAGTTTGTTAATGACGGTTTGTATACGCCATTTTGCAGTTATTGTAGTAACTGCAATTGTATCCGGGTAGATGGACTTCCTCTGAATAGATTATACTCCAAATTTTATAAAAATATGCAGATTTGGTGGGATGACAGTATACCAAATTTCAATTGCCAAGTTTAAAGGCCTTTAGGGTTATTTTTGTCACAGACAGACGCACATTTTTCAAAAAATGTGTTTTTCGAACTCGGGGAGGTCTTAAAACTTGGCAATTTGTCAAAATATCGAATGCGATTTTTTTTGTGATTACTATCATTTCTCTTTACTATGAACATGAGAAACTAACAAGACTACAATCAGGGGATATAAAATATCAATTAATTGAAAAAATTGATTTCTTAAGTCATCTAAAAAGAAAATGATGCAAATATTCCAATTTTTCAAGCATAACTCCAGATTTATCCCTAAATTTTCTGACTGTCTCTGTTTCAAAAATTTTGAAAAAAAAATTCAAAATAACTTCAGCAAAAGATTATGAGCCAAAAAACAATAGAGCCTTTTTGTTCAGAAATGAATTAGTATCGTTTTTTAATATCACAACATTTTTGTTAATTTTTACAAGTGCCATTTCTCTAGAAAAAAAAACTTAAAAAAATTCTACTACAATTGTTACTAGGTTTTTAACTTCAAAAAAACAAATTAATTTTGCATAGATAGTTTTAAAAGAAAATCTTCTAATCAAATAAAATATATATTTAAAAGATTAAAATGAAATCTGCTATGCATATTTCAATGTATCATGTCAGAACATCATTTCTTGAACGGCCAAGCACCACGTACTCGTGCAAGTTAAATTATATTTTTATTCATTTTAATTGTTTCATTGAATGAGTCACTTTGGTATTGCAAACGATCCATAAATCTTTGTCTCGCATTTATCACATTTCCTATTTATTTCATTTCATATAATCGCTTGTTCAAAATGACATTTTTCTAGGTTTTATTTGCTGTAGTCATTAACTCATATTTTTTAATCAGAGCTTTTGTAAATGCAATGACAACGCGTTATGAAAAGCAGATTTTTTGAGACGCACGTGCAGATAATCAAATATTTATTTTTCGGCTACGGATTTTTGTTGAAGCCATAAAATTCATCCCAAAAACAACATGTTCTGACATGTAATATCATTAATATTTCTTTTGAATCTACCCGATACCTTTACGGCTATAGATTCAATAAAAAACGCAACTCTTGCTCTTAAACAGAACAGTATAGTACAGATTTATTTTAAAAACAAGACATACATATACATGGAAACAGTAACACGTTTCTTGGCAACGGCTCAGTTAGAAACAATTATTTAACACCTTTCAGTTCCTAATCAAAAACAAGTGTAAGAAATTGCTTAACATTTTACGTTTCTATATAGCAAATTATTCAAGATACTTTCCTGTTCGATAAATAGAAAAGCAATGGAAAATAGTCTGCCATCTATTCTTGTATTAAAGTACAAGTATTTAATTAAAGGATCAAAACGAATTATTATTTCTTGTTATTCCAAAAACAAAATATACGCATCGAGTTTCAATTTCAGAGCCAAATTTACGTCACAAAGTTTTATCAACCAAATTAACAATATACTGTTTCAATAGCAGAGATCTTTCAACATCTTCAATTATCTTTCAGGACCAGGAGCGGCTTAAGTAGTACAAGTCATTAAATCACGTTTATGATTACAAAAGCCGAGCGGGCGAATGCAAAACTCTTAACAACTCGCAACTTTATAATCGACTCGTAATTAAAATAATTAGAACACTCCCCTGTTGCCCAAACAGGGAGCATTCGGGGAGAGAAGGCCGAGTTATTAACTTTATAAATGGTCGCATACTGAAATTATTCGACGGGAGGGAGCTAACCGCTAATGGAAGATATTACTTGTAACCTTTCGTGAAGGACTGCAGGTAGTTTATAAATGTGATATGGTTTCGTTTGCTGATTACTGAACTCAGCGATTTAAGTATTAATTAACTTCACTAAGTGAATTTTTAAAGGAGCATGATTTATGGATGAATCATGTTTTTGAAACCTTACATGAAAATATTTGCACATTATTCTTGCTATCGTGGTAATCAGGTGATACGGTTTCAGTTCCTAAACCGGAGGGTACAAAGAAGTAGGGGAGTACCCATGTTTTTTTTTAAATAAATTCTATTGCCAGTATTTCTGCATTGGCAACGAATGCTCAAACATATCATGTATTTATAATTTCAGTTTCGAATAGAAAAAAAAATAACTGTCACTGAATACAAGATTTTTTAGCTGAATATATTTTAACCACTTCGCATACAATGTCGTGTCTGACACGCGCCTCGAATTACTGAATTTTTATTTTCAAGTCTGCAATTAAGCCACAGAGTTAAGCATCTAAATACGAAAAAACCAATATGAAACGATTTGGTATTCTAAATGCTCCATACATCATTTAAAAAATATCAAATTAACAATAAATTACCAAAATAGGATGAGTTATCTAATTAGAAATTTAAATAAATTCGTATGTCAAGTTGTTAAAATGTAAACTTTCTGTAGCTAAAAAGTAATCAATAATATTAAGTTTTATGTTTAGTTTTTGAAATTTTTAATTTTATCAAAGTTAACGTTTTTTCATGTACTTGTAATTTGTAATGATAATTTAAATCTGAAGTTTAAATAAGAATTTCAAATTTTATGTTGTTTTTATAGCTGTCTTGTTTTAATTGAGACGGACAGAAGATATGATATTTATTTTCTGATCGGCAATGACTATATACATTGAAATTTAATGATATATGTTGTGTTGTTGTGATTAATGGCACTTGCCGTGGTCAAGCCCGCCACTGATACGATCAGCAGATTTTAAGCCTAAGAAATGCGTCACTTTGTTTTACAAGTAGCGCCATCTGGGACCAAGAGTACGCCTTAGTTACACACACGTCACAACCCTTTTTAGGGGGCGGACTTCATTCATGCAAATCCATTTATTCATCTCAGATCGTAATTTATTCATCTCAGATCGTAACCTGGAACAGAGAACGATCACATCTGACCCAGTACCCCCAGTTATATTACTCTCGATATGGAGGACTTTGCGACTACGAACAGATTTAACGAGCACCAATAGCCACACACTCGGGGAATCTTTTGGCCGGTGAGCTTCGAAACCGTAACCTAAGGAGTACGAGTCCAACGCTCTACCAACCAGGTCATCCCGGCCTATTTTGAAATGTAAACTTTTGTAGCTAAAAGTTCTTCGATGAAATTAAGTTTTATGTTTAGTTTTTGATATTTTTAATTTTATCAAAGTTAACGTTTTTCATGTACTTGTAATTTGGAATGATAATCTAAATCTGATGTTTAAATAAGAATTTCAAATTTTGTGTTGTTTTTATTGCTAGCTAGTACCAATTGCTGCCATAGGAGAAATGATTTTGGAGACATCGTTTCATATTTAAAATAACTGTAGCGTTTTAATTGAGAAGGTCAGAAAGAATGTTTATTGTCTACGGCAATGAATACATACATACATTAAAATGTAATGATATATAAAGTAGAAGTACAAAGAATATTTATTAATGTTTTTGACTTAGTTATCCAAGTGTTTTAGACATATAATATCTATTTTATTTTTATTTATAATTTTATGCACGCTGATTTGTAACATCCTGTGTAGATAACTATTTATTAACGAGGAGAAAAAATCAACAATGGCATTAAATATTTTCGATTTCAGTTCACACACATTCATTCGCGTCAATCATTAAAAGCTTATTTTGTTAGAAATATGTGCGATTAACTCCGAATGAAATGTTCCATTTGCCGTTTACTGTTTGTCTTTTGTTAATTTAAAAATATGACTAACATTAATAAATATACAATATAGCAAGCACAGAGTTTGCAAAGTTTCATCGTAATCGGTTGAACCATATGGCAACGCATAAGTTACGAGCAAACAAAAATTTACTTTTATATATTATTTTCCTAGCTTATTGGATTTTTTTCCTCCATACACCTACCGAAAGATGTCCTGAATAATATTCATCCAAACAAAACTTTCAACTTTTTTCTGTATTGTATTCATTTTTTTATCTTCATGTTATTATTTAACAAAAACGTTATGGCCTTTTAAAATTGCAATAGATATTTTCAGTAGCTCTAAGCCATCAAAAAGAGGTAATATTAATGCAGTTTATTATCATTATACGAAATAAAATATATCTGCAGAAAATATAATGAATACATAGTTTTTTTCTTGCTGTTATATATATGTATATTTTTCTGAAAAAAATTCATTTTTATTGATATTTGCATTGTTTTATAATGACTAACAAGTGGTGTTTGAATCAAAATATTTGAATAAAGAACTTTATGATTTAATTTTCAAATAATCAATCTAAATTCTTGACCGAAATTTGGTTTACCATGTTCATTTTCACAAATTATCTCTAATGATGCAAAAATGCTTTCGACATAGACAGTTATTTTAATTTCTCTTGAAAGTACTCAATTTGCTTCTTTAGAATTATGTAAACTAACAATTCATTCCCACTCTATAAACTTACTATGCAGAATTCCTGCTAATTAAATTCCTTTTCACAACAATTTTTCATTCAAAATGCATTAAGAGATTTCCTTTGTCACAAACCATACTGTAGTTTTCTTGCATTTAACGTCTTTTATTTGTTTATAAATTGTCTTTGACAGAACAATTTATGGAGGTCTTAATCAATTACGAAATACTTGTAAATGGAAATATTTAATAAAGTAGGTTTTAATAGCCTTGTTATTAAATTAAATATTAATGTAAATTAATTTCATTTAAAATTGTACGTGTTTTAATTTTCTGTAACTATAACCTAATTTTTCCTTTGAATTTAATTAATGTTTACTTCAAATGTGAAATTCGGATGCCCTTATTGCGTTTATTGCTTACAATTGCGTTTATTAGCACCAAGCAACTCGCTGGAGAACAGAATGAAGAACTGAGCAGAACTCAGCTTTCATACATCTAGAGAACATTCGGAAATCATCTCGCTCGAATGGTAAAGAAGGTTCTAGAATCATCTTGATTTTAGAGAAATAATAAGAACAATTTTAAATTAAAAATCCAGTTATTGGATGAAATGCGCTGGCCGGGAATCGAACCAGGGACCGGCGGGTTAACAGTCCAATGCTCTGCCAATCGATCCATGGTAAATCATAGGATTCTTTTTGCTGCAATATTTAATTACGTACAGGTAACAACACAGTTCAGTGATTGAGAAAATAAAAGAAGAAAAATTCGGGATTAGTTTCAAATATTTCAGTCATCTTGGGAAAGTGTGTATTAAAATTGTGTCGCAAAAATTTAGCAATGACGAGTATACTCATCAAACACAGAGTACGTATAATATGAAATTATGTTGCGAATGAATTATTTTTTTTTATTTCAATGAATACATTTATTTATTTACTTAAACTAATATTTTTTGCACATAAACGAAAAGAGGCATAAAAAATTATTTTAATTTTCTAATAAATGATAAAACTAGATTGAAGAATATATGAAGTACAATAAGAAAGAATGAATGAATATGATAATAAAAATATAAAGGAATAAAAAATGTAACTTTAGAGGTTAAATTGATTTATTATGAATAAAATGCGAGGTGTATTACATGAAACCCAAAAAATTTGATAAGGTTAATCTAACTGTAAAAGTTGTCTATGATTCATTAGGAAGCTAATAAAGTTTTTTTTTTTGGAAGATGAATTACTAAGAACATTTTTATTCCGAAGACTTCCAAAACCCATCTACTGCCGAACATTAAACAATTTCTTCCTTTTACACATCCACTATACTTTACAAAAACTCAATATCCGGTCAATATTTCACAAAAAATCCCATCATGAATGACAGCATGGTATTGGAGGAACGTTCTTTTCTCATATTCGAGTAATTTATCGTCTAATCTCCACTTCTTTCATCCCCTCCTCCTCCCCCCAAACTAAAATCCCTTGTCGAAAATCCCTGATAAAATAAAATCTCGAAGTCGAAGGCAAAAAAAACCTTCGACGATTCGCATTTAATGCTCCTTCACTTTCCGTTGTCCCTTGGACACTTTTATGACGGCACTTCTTTTCATCTAACAGGGTGTTTTTTTTATTTATCTGTTTTTTTCTGTCAATATCGCATCCGTGAGGATAGGGACGTGAAACCTGCTCTCTGCAGACGCTCCATGGCAGACGATCCCGCTCGAGATCCGTTTTCTTCTGATGGTTATTGCGACGAATAACGAGGAGGTGTTTATTTCAAATGTCTCTCAACATCGGTAGGATGCTTCATTCCCATTCCCTGGAGAGTTGGCGAGATTTATAGATCAACTAGACTTTTCCTCGATTTCTTAGACTGTTGTCCTGCGCGCTTTTATTTCTCGTAGGATATCAACTGAATGTTGCTTTTGGTTTTCTTCTTGCATGGTTTAAAGTAGATTTTGATTCCAGCTTTAAGAAAAAATTGAAATTGTTCGATTTCGAAAAGAGTTTTGTTCAATTTCATCTTCGTTTCGATAAGAAAATTGTTCGATTTCGTTCCCAATAACGCCTAAGGGAACGGTGGAATCCATTAGGTATTTTTGTGAATTAATCACTTAAGGTTATGAAATTTTTAATGTATATATATTAATATACAAGTAATATAAAAAAATTAAGTAAATTCCTTCATAAGTCAATAAATAAAAATTTTATTTGTTACTTTCTATTAAATAATTGCAATTAATACAAATAATTGTTCAAAAATTTATGTCTGGTCAAAACAAAATCAAGTTCGTATCCGTTAAAAGTAATCAAAACAAACTTAGAGCACAATCATAACACACTCGATTGGCGTTGAAAATTCAACGCAATTGCGTGAATTTTATATGCCAGTTGGGGTAAGCAATACAGATTAGATTTTTTTAAAAAAAATTATTTATTCTTTATTATTTTAATTCGAAATTACTTCAAAATTAAATTTAAAATATCGATTAATTAATACAGTTTAGTTTTAAATGTATTAAACATTAAGAAAACAATCTTTTGAAATAATCGTCCGAAAACATGTTAAGCCAAAACTCATTAGCTTGGTGGAAAACCAACTGAATTCGTTATTTATTTGGTAGTGGGGAAATGAAGATTTTTGTCGAGAAAGTTAGTTTTAAATTAGTTTATAGAAATTAATTTGAAAAAAAAATTAATTTCTAAAATTATTAACATCAAATGTCATCCTCTAAAAGTTTTAAAAATTTACCTGGACTTGAATGGATAACAAAAATGTATATTATAAACGATTGAAAATTTGAGCAAGATATATAGGAAAAGTGTGAGCTATTAGTAGGAATTTAATAATTAAATAAGTTTGTTTAAAAAAACTTTTTAAAACGAAATACAAATTTAAAAATATTTCAGGTGACTTAAATTTTAATATCTATTATTTTTTTTCTGTTATTAAATATTAATCTATTTAAAGCAAAAACTATGTATGATTTTGTAATTCTTATAAATTCTAATTTTTAAAAAAATATTTTTAATTGCACTTACTGAATTTTCGTAGGAATTTTTTTATCTTCACTGACTTTTAAATATTTAAAAATAATTCGAGATATAATATGCATATCTTTTTTAATGCTAAACCAAAATCTTGATTATCAATTCTGCTTCATTTCTTCAAAATTTAAGAGACCTAAGAATTTAGAAAAATCTTTAAATATAATTAAAACATAATTTTGAGAAAAGTTATAAAGATGTACTTTACTTTATCTGCTCCTTAAAATATTTTTTCTGTATAAAGTATTTTATACCACTATTCTAATTGAATTATTAACATAAATTTTGGTGATAAAACGATAAAACTAAAACTTCGTTTATTTTCGCTTATTTTAAAATTCTATGTCCTCTTAATGTCGGACAATAGGAACAAAACATTTACAAAAAATGCATAATACATTTAATTGCTGACATATCCCATAGTGTACGAACTCTTTAAGCAAAACGTTAAACATAAACATAAGTCATAATTAAAATGTATATTATTTTATATATTTTAATATTACATTTATATATAATTTTAATTAATAATAATTTAATAATTTAATAATTTAATTTAACCTATTCTGTAATTTTGATGACTCGATAAATATTTCAAAAGGAAGCGATGAATTTCAATTAAGTTGGTAAATTATCATGAAATTGAAGAATTTATTTAAAGAGAAAAACTGTATATTAATGAAATTCATATCATTTAAGACATAATATTTTTGAGTTTTACTATAATGCAAAAGCATTTTGGGGGAATTTGGATTTTGGAAGTCATCCATTTCTATCAGGTAAATCATAACCAGAATCTATATTGATGTTATACTTGTTTTCATTTTCTTTTATTAAACATTTCGATTAAAGCTTATTCTTTTAATTTCTTTTACATCGTTTGAATAAATTACGTGTTGTACACTACTATCAGCATTTGTAATATAATAATTTTATTTAATGATAATGTAATTTGATTTCAGCTGTGAAATCGCTGAATAAAGCAGTCTGTTGAAACTTTCACTAATTAATATGTTTATATTTCCTTCATTTCGTAAGAAGTAATACGAGCAATTTCTATGCCACGTACATTAACGTTATATATAGATACTAGACTAGACCCCTCATTTCCATTTCAAAACTCAATTTGAATATCCTTTCATTTAATTCCCCAATGCAGTCTGAATTTCGAATTTTAAACATGTTTCTCCCTTTACATATATGATGGTGGTTAAAACAAATCAATATATATCCGATGTTTTACAAATACCAGGTATCGTGAAACCTCTTTCCTCATCTCTTATCTATTCATTACCCAACCCCCATTTCTTTCATCTGCAAATTTAAACCAACCTTTGAAAATAAATGGTAAACAAATATCTAACGAGGAGAAGACTGTTTCGCAGTTTACGTTTAATGCTTCTTTACTATATTTAATTTCGAAACTTAAACATATTCTTCCTTTACATGTACAATGTCGGTTAAAACAATTCAATATCTATCCAATATTTTACAAATACCAGGTACCGTGAGGCCTCTTTCCTCCTTTCTTATCTATTTATCATTCAATCTTCATTTTTTTTGACAACAAATTTAAACCTGTCTTTGAAAATAACTATAAAAAACTATCTAACGCATAAAAGACTCTTTCGCAATTCATGTTTAATGCTTCTTTACTTTCCGTTGTCCTCTGACGCTTTTGTGACGGGTATTTCTTACAACCTAATGGTCATTTATTTATTTATTTATTTCTATTAACATCGCGTCTCGGGCCAAGGGAAGAACTACTCTTGGCAGACACTTTGATAGCACACGATCCTGGCTGAAATCCGTTTTTGCCAGATGGTTATTACAACAAATGACGAGGAAGTGTTTATTTCGGATGTTTCTCGCCATCTATTGGGGCCTCCATTCTCCTCCTTTGAAGGTTTCGAAGGATTTATAGATCAACTGGACATTTCCTCTCTTTTTTGTGCGTGTCTTTTCGTTTTTTTTATTGCAGGATTTTGCAGAATGTTACTGCTAACTCTTCCGGAAAGCGGACGGATCTTTAAATGAAGGTGGTTCACTTTTGATTTTTTTAAACTATGTTTTTTTAAAAATTTTTAGTTTTGTTGGGAAAGGAAACTTTTGACTTCGTTCCAACAAACATTTATCTTTGATCATTATATGTTTTGTCTAGCTTCAGAATGAAATTATTTGTCTTAATTAATGCTTTGAGGCTCAGAGTTCCATCACATGAAACACCTAATTTCACTGGTTTCTAAAATGGAATAAAATGTATTTACAAACGTATTTTAAAACTTATAAATAAAACTAAAATGGAATAAAACATATTTAAGAATTATTTTTAACCACTTTTAATACCGATGTTAATTTGAATCATTTTTTCCATGTTGATATGTAGAACATTATGCAAAAGCTTTTTTTTCAAGGAATTTTTTTCTAGTAAAAATAATCGCTGGTTGGTTGGTGTCCTGTCCATTTGAAGTCAAGTCAAATTACTCCATGTGCTAGAATCATGGTTTTCTCAATGTTCACAATCTTGTCATTGTAGAGGTCTCCCCGAAAGGGAAATTCATCAATGGCCTGTAAGCTTCCAATGATGGCCGAGCAAAAAAAGATGTGTTTCGGGGTAAGTTCCTCCTCTGGGCAGTTCCTACATAATTTGTAGGTTCTGGTACCGTCTTTATTAGTGGTCATTCCACAGAAGTGTTGGGTTCTAAGTCTTGAGATAGTTTTGTTAATAATCATGTCTGCATTAATGACACATAATTCATGTTCCTGTTTGATGTGTTTTTCCCTCAGTTTGTATCTCACAAATGCATTGGCATCTCCCAAATTTACGGCGCTGGTAATATCCGAGTGTAGGTCTCTTGCCTTTTTCGCCAGCCTATCTGCTTCCTCATTCCCCTCAATGCTGACGAAAAAATAAACGTTAGAAGAATTATTATAATGTTGTTTTATTCACCGTATCTTACACTATTTATTCTATATGTTTATAAATTATTATTAGAGAAAGCATGCATGTAATCTTTGGATAAAATTAGGTGTTCTGTCAGCTGGAACATTGTGCCGATCATGTTTCTCGGAGGGACGCTATATGGGATAGAGAACACCTATGTCTTATTTTTTTTTATTCTTGTTATTTTCGTAGAAAATGAACTCAACTCACTGAATAGTGTTTAAAATGGTCATAATTATAGGAAATTGTCAAACCTTACTATGAGTTACTAAATTTGGGGATAGTTTTTAAGTGGGTCATAACTCTTGTAAATAACCAACCCTAAACTTAGAGGATTATTTTTTTCAATCTGTTGCCTTTGCAATCTTTCCTTAGAGCTCCATTGAATGTACTGCTCTTTATTTTAAGATTCTCTAACCTCGTTTTATATATTAGTGTAAGTATTTTTATGTATATATTATAGATTATTTTTATTTTTATTTTAACTATAGTTGTAGATTATTTTCAATTCCTACTATTAGCTCACATTCTCCCTATATATATCTTATTCAAATTTTGAATTCATTATGATGTACTTTTGTTTCATTCACTCAAGTTCATATACATTTTTTAAACTTGCAGTGAATATCACTCGATGCAAATACAGTTCTTTTTAAGCATTTATTCATTAAATGTAATTAATTTTCAATGCCTTAAATAGAGCTTTAAAGGTTTGTAATGAAAATTGAAATCAACAGGTAGTAGCTTCATCGGTAAAAGGCAAGGATTTCTGAGTTTTTTGCGTTAAGGTGAAGAAAGTGAGTTCAATTCTTGCTTAATCAATAACTTTTTGATCAATTATTAATATTACTTGTAATTATATAATAAAAATAACTAAATTAAAAATATTCTTTGTTGACCTAAGTAATAATCGACTTAATTTTTTTATATTACATGTTGTAAATTCATAGTGTGGGAAATGGCGGTGAAATCTACTAATTTTTTTTCAGAGGCATCAAAACAGCTTCAAAAATCCTTCCTATAGCAAATCTGGGCTTGTTTCCTTGTTGGGAACCTCGTAACATGCTACATAGGTTTTATTAGGTCTTTTTTTATTTCAATTCAAGAGATTTTACTCAGTTTTGCGCTTCGCTGCAATGATCGCTTAGTCGCACTTTTCAAAACTGTAGCGGTGCATTGATCTAGGTGATGAAGCACCCCCAAAATCAAAGTACAGTCTTCACGAAATTCAACCTGTGTACTACTAAAGGCCTAAATAAGTTTTCTAAATATTCTTTTTGTTAGAATTTCAAAATTAAAGGATAGTATGTGCCACAAAGGATTCAATCCAAACTAATTAAATCAATTTCGTAATTAGTTGTAATTGCGAAAATTATTTTGCAATTTCTTTAAAGTAAAAGGGGTCCAATGTTTTCTTATATTCGTTAAAATAACAATAAATGTGCTGAATAGAATGCATACTCATATAAATAAAAAATAAATAATTTTGTAGGGGAAGGTCTTCATTGAACATTATATTAAAACAAATGAACATTCGTTCAATATCCCAATATCGGGTTTACAGATTTCAAGGAAGCTCAGGATAAGTCCCCCCCCCCACACTCTCATTCCTATGATCATTCGAGATTAGTATTTCAAGCCTTTCAACTACTGAAAGTATCTTAAAAGTTAAGGATTGAAAAGTGATTTTAATGCTCTAATTTTGACTGTTTTCAATATCAGCAATTTATATTGCCGAGAGGAGTTTTTTTGAATTACTCTGCTGTTACAGTGAAACATATTGTCACATTATTGATGTATATTTAAAAATATCAAATCCATATTCTGTTTTCTGAATTCCATGTCATTACGGAATTTTGGCTACAAGCGTCATTTATAGCAATACCCGTCTTTGGCGGTCGAGGTGGCCTGGGGGTAAGATCTCAGCTCCTAAACAACAAGTTTTTAGGTTCAAGACCCGATTTCACCAAAAAACGTCGTGTAAGAGGGTATGCTACACGGTAAATCCATCAAGGTCAAATGTCCTCCAGTGTATGTGGAACCAGCTCAGATATCGTTCTTGTCATCTCACCACGACTCAAAAATACGAGATCCGACCCAAAATATCCCTAGTGTTTCTTTACACCGAAACATTAATATAACTAATCTACGAGATCTCGGACTATTAAATTCATTTATGTCATCACCTGTTACGAGATGTCTGTCTATAAGTGTTATTTATAGTTATTTGTACTGATTTGTTAATAACTACCAAAAGTGAACAGTATAGTAAGTATTAGAAGAAGTAAAAATAAAAGGCAAAAAGAGCTCTATCAAGCCTTTGTTCCTAATGTAAATTGAACCACTGTATATCTTAGATTGAGCCTATCTTAGCCTCTAAGATTGAGCCACTGTATATATATATATATGTCTGCTCCCTTTCCTCTCACTCACCTTTTTTCTTTGGCTGTTTTAGTTTCTAATACTTAAGAGTATAAAAGGTATTTTTTTTGAATGGCTAGTCCTTTGACAGCTATTTAAATTCTATATATTTATTTTTATCTTATTTATGAGTTTTTTACCGGTGTAACGCCACATTTGGCACACACCTAATCATCATCAGAATACAAGTGTTATTTATATCACTATGCGTTACGGAGTATCTGGCTACAAGCGTCATTTATATTGCTACATATTACTAAAGTTTGTTATTGATTAGTTTTATTTACTGATCTCTAAGTTTGGGCAAACCTGTACATTTAATGACATTCGTAGCATATCACCAAATTAGTATCACTAAATTAATGGGTTTTTTTTTCTTTTTCACCTTTCGTGACACTTACTTTCACAATAACCTTTCTTTGACAAATCCTTAAGCCTTTTGCTAAAAGCCTGTATCCATGCAATATTTCATGAATGTCAGTTATGATGAATAATGCCACGTATGATTAGTTATGAATAATGTCAATCTCAACAGCTTTTCTCATTCCTATATAATATTTTGACCAATCTATGTTTTTCCATCATCTATAACCGCACTGAAATCTCTCATCGGAAAAGAATCGGCAAACCCTAATTTTGACTATTTTTAACATCAACAACTTATGTTACCAGATAGGAACTCATATCGAAGAATCTGCCTTTGTCACCCAGATTGTTCGAGGAATATTTTTCAATACACTGCTATTACAATGAAATATTGGCTCATTCTTTTTATTATTTCTTTTGAAAAAGTCTCAGATGCATATTCTGTTGTTCAAATTCCATGCTATTATGAAATTTGTATTACAAACTTTATTTATATCGTGGGCTCTACGAGGTCTCTGACTATAAGCGTCATTTATATTACTATGCTTTATGAGATCTCTGCCCGAATGTGTGGCTGCTGGCGCTCGTTAAAACTGTCGTGATCGCAAAGTCCTCCATGTTGAAAGTAATACCACTGAGGTAATGGGTCAGAGGTGATCGTTCTCTGTTCCGGGTCTAAATTACGATCTGAGATGAATGAATATGCATTAATGATGTCCTCCCCCTAAAAAGGGATGTGACGTGTGTGTAGCTAAGTTGTACTCTTAGCCTAGATGGTGCTACTTGTAAAAGAAGAGACGTATATCTCCGGCTGAAAATCTGTTGATGTATCAGCGGGACTTGTCCATGTCAAGTGCCATAAGTAACAACAACAACATGAGATTCCTTTCTGCAATCATCATTTATATCACTATACTTTGAGATATCTGGTTAGTTATAAGTGTTATTTGTATCACTACGCATTACAAGAATTCTGATATCAATCATCATTTATATCACTATGCGTTACGAGATCTCTGGCTACAAGTATCATTTATATCACAACTTGCTACGAAATGTCTGGCTGCAAGCGTCATTTGTATCACTATGCGTTCTGACTCTTCCGAACTTCTAGGTACTTGTACATACAATGACATTCTTTGTGCATAGCCAGATGAACGTCGCTATATTAATTTCATTTCTTTCTCTCCTTTCGTGTCTCTTACTTTCTTCTTAAATCAAATAACCTTTGCTTTTGACTTGTCCATAAGTATTTCGTTAAATGCCTCCATCCATGCAATATTTCGAAAATGCCAGATATGATGAATAATGCCAAATATGATGAATGATGTCTATCTAAACATCTTTTCTCATACCTAGATAATATATTGCCTAATCTCAATCCCCTTTTTCTATCGACACACTGAAATCCCTCATCGATGAAATGATTGGTAAAAACATCTCCTTGGAAAGAGAGAAGCGTAATATTAGACAATTCTATCTTGATGTTTACTCCATTTTCTGTTGCCTCATCTATATCTTGTGATGTCTTTTTCTTTTCGTCTTACTGGTCCCTCATTTATTTATTTATGTTGCCGTTTCAATTTAAGGTACGGATGAGGAACTTGCTCTTCACAGACACATTGATGACACACAAACTTTGACGAAATCGGTTTCCGCCAGATGGTTATTACAACAAATGACCAGGAAGTGTTTCCTTCGGATTTTTCCATCCTGCTATTGAATCCTTCTGGTACTCCAGAGAGTTGGAGAGATTTATAGACAGACTAAATGTTTCGTCGACCCTTAGAGTATCATCTGGTTGAGGGAGTTTTAGTAAATGTCGCTGTTATTTCTTCCGGAATAGTGATTTAGAAGACTATTCTTTTGTGTCTTTTTAACTAGCATTTCTGATTCCGGATTTGTTAAAAGAAACATATATTTCTTTTCAATGGAGATTTATTGTGTTAGAAAATTATGTTATTTTGGGAATGAGGTGGAGAAACGAAAAATTGAAATATTATTATTTGCAAGAGCATCTCAAAAAATCAACTTTTAATAACACGTTGCCATTGCATTTTCAAAAACTCTGATTAAAAAAAATAAGTTAATGACTACATCAAATAAAACTTAGAAAAATGTCCTTTTGGGCACGTGATTATGTGAAAATGAAATAAATAGGAAATGTGTAAATTCTTTAAACAATAAATGCGAGACAAAGTTTTTTGGATCCTATGCGACACTAAAGTGGCTCATTCGATGAAACTATTAAAATGAATAAAAATAAAATTTAATTCGCACGAGCACGTGGTGCTTGGTCGTTCAAGAAATGATGTTCTGACATGATACATTGAAATATCCATGGCAGATTTCATTTTAATCTTTATTTTATTTATTTTCTTTTGAGTGAAATATACTAAGAGAATAATATTTTGCCATTATCCAAAAAGTTGGATCATGTTATTTTTTGTATTTCATTATTTCAGGCCACAATGAAACGGACAGTCAATTTTGGTATTATACATATCAGTTTTTGAAAGCAATAATCTAAAAATGCAAAGAAAGACAATAATGAAAATGAGTATATTGCTTTTTTATCAAATTTGATAACATTTACCAAATTTTGTACTCAATAAGTAAGGAAAATTCACCCATGACAAATGTTTGACAGAATGAATGATATTTACCAAATAGGTTTACCACTGAAAGTTTGGATCGGTATCACATTTTGTATTGAATACGTTAAAAGGTATCAAAACATCTGTCGTTTTCACTTTCATGTGTACTACGTACACATAAAGAAAAGTAAAATTCATAAAATTTGAACTCCAGGTTTTGACCAATCTCCCCATTTCAGAAAGGGTAAAAAAAACCAAACTTTTATAGAAGTATGTTTGTCTGTGACAAATATAATTCAATATTGAATAGAGCTAGACAGATGTAATTAGGTTTGTGGTTTTTATATAAAATTTATTTCTATAAAATCTAGTTCAAAAATATTTCAGGTGAAGTTTTTTTGGCAGTCTGTTCAAGTACAAAGAAAGACAATAATTATAAAGTGTCTATTAATAATTTCAAGATAAAATTAAATCCGCAGTTTTTGCATATCAATTGTATATCTGGGTTAAAATTTCAGCCCAATTCTTCAAGAATTTTTGTAATCTGTCGACATGTTTCATTTCCATACATGTGAATATGTTAGCTCAAAACATGAACGATCTACGTGAATGAAATCTTATATATGCTTATGTTACTAAAATTGGTCGATAATCGTAAGTTCAAAAGAAGTCTTTAATTTTCTGCACTTTATTTTTCATCCTCAAGCATTCAAATCTGAAGGTTTTTAAAAACACAAATCCGAGCATTCATATTCTTTATAGAGTTGATCATGACACGCAGTTTTAATATTGGAGGTAGGAGTGCAACTTGTTTATAGGTGATTATTTAAAAAGGATTGTCATTCTTGCTAATTTAATTTCAACTTGTTTCTATGGCATTAAGTCATGATTCCTGTATTTGTTTGTGTTTATGAAAGATAATTTTACACTGGAATATGCACTGTTTCTCTATATTATCGTGTCTTTTTCTTTTTTACCTTTATCATTAAAATTTCTTGTTTTTATTTGTGCCCTTAAACCTTTCCAATTTTCTTGTTTGAATGGTTTCGTAACTTTTTATGAAATTTGGTGGAGAATATCGGCAACTACTCCTATAAATCTGGTTTTACCAACGAGCGACTTAAAAAAACACGTTAAAATGGTTCTTCATTCGAAATGGTAGAGTGGGATCTCGAGATACAGAACAAACTCCATTCAGTAAAACCACTTTTACAATTTTGACCTTCATTAAGCAATGTAAACGCAGACACTTCTTTAACACGCTTACGCATTGGTCATACCAGAGTCACTCATGCTCATCTTTTACTCGACGAACAACCACCAATACGTTCGCAATGCAAATGTTAAATCTCTATACGCCATCTTCTGAGCTCATGTTTCAGTGTACAGAGCTTGAACTTTTTTCAAACGTCTACCATTTCTTTATCAAATTTATTTGGGAAACACCCTCAAGTTAATCTTTATGAATTTTTTAAAATCGATAGGATATTATTCCCTCATTTAAAATGGTAATAGTTTTTTTAAAAAAAAAATGTTTCATTTTTTAGCATTTCTAATAAAACTTTACTCTCATATTGCAATGATTTCATTTCTCTGGTTGGCGCAGCGTAGTCAAATTCTTGGCTTTTGTGCCAAAAAAATCAAATCAAACCAAACCGAATATCTGAAATAGAAATACTATATAATGGGTATTGAGTGACAGACTAACCAACCAACAAACCAAGTAGAATGGATTTGGAAAAGAAAAATTCTAAATTAAGATCGATAATTTTAAGCTTAAATCGATTTAATGAGGTTCTTTACAAATCAAATGTCTGCTTCTAATTTTTTGATAGATAACTTCAGGCAAATTGCGTAATTAAGAGACTTTTAAAAATACAAATTACTGTGATAAAAAAACACATTTGAAATTAAAAGAAACACTTGGGCATAAAATCTTAAAAATGACTCACCATTTTATGCCTTTGACCTTTACGTTTTAAATAATCGCAAATAAAAGAACAATATTTCTCTAGAAAAGAAATTTTGAATTCCTATTTTTTTAACCACTTCGATGAATCAGTAATTCTTAAGTAAAAGAAAAGTATTAGTTCAACTTCAGGACCATCTGTTTCTTTTGAAGATTTATCGTTTAACGTGTGTAATTTATCACTTCCATTCTTACCGTTATTTCCTGTATTTTTATACATTCCCTCTGGTGAAATAAAATGGGAAAAAATTTATATAAAAAAGGTTTTGGACTTTTTAAATGGGATTGGGGAAAGAGAAAATGTCACTGAAAGTTAGAAAAAGATTTCTAGGCACTCCCTTTGTGGCGGGTAAACCCACTGAGTTACATTTTATCGAACATGTATGTTATCTACCCTCTGAATAACCACAGATAACAAATGACCTGGGCCTCTTGCAAACGACAATGACTTGTACGTTGATGGGCATCTAGGATTATGGCTTGCTATTTTCGACGTATTTACCATTCTTTCAGATACTGTGAGTGGGGAATAAATCGCTTCATTCTTCTTGTAGGGAGCAAACTGGCAATAGAAGTTTCGGAGTTATAATGCCTCTCATTGTAATAATTACGATATTTGTGGGGGGGGGGTTGGGTAATATCTTTTACTAATGGCATTTTTTGTTGTGGCATGGTTTAAAAAAAATAAACGATCATTTCTTTTAATGGAATGTTCCAAATGAAAAAAGAACAGATGACGTGACATTACAATTCGAATCACTTTTGCACCCTACTATTGATTCAAAGTATTTTAAGCATTTAAATTATTTTAAATAAATTTATTAAATTACGGTTTTCAGTGTGCCATATAGAATTTTAAATATTGTTATACTGGCATTTTATACACATGAGACATATTTTTATGATCATAAATCGTTAACTAATTAATCGATTCAGAATCTTACATAAAAGAAAAAGTACATTTTTGGAAAATATAAATAATTTTATTATATGAAAAATTTTGAGTTCAGTTACGTGAACTATAAAACTATTAATAAAAAGTCTCTCTTTTCATATGCGTAAGTAATTTTTCTAAGTAAAAAGTAAAAAATAATGTAATGATTTTATAAATTTATCTTTATTTCTAATCTATAAATATCGTTATTTTTACATTTTCAGCTCAATTTGTTTCTGTAAAACCAATTAATTTTTTTGTCTCCAAATTACATAAAAAGAGGTTCAAAGTTAGAGGTTTATCTATCACCCATATGAAAAAATACCTGCTGTAATGTTTTGGTTTAAAAAATGAAACCTTTTAACACATTGCACTCGGAAAAATAATTGCATGGAATAGTTTATTACAATAAAAAAATAAATGCATGCAACTGTTTTAAGTTGAGTTTCCTTCAAAAATGAATCTACATCTTTTTAACATTTTATAGGTATTTTAACAGTTAAAATTAAAAAATAAATATAAAAAATTATACTGTGGGTGAATAAGTATAAGACCGAGGACCAAACTCGCAACATTAGGGTTTGTAGTCAAATAACTTAGCTTCTAAACAAAAGTAATTACTCTTGACGGGAGAATGTCATCTGACTTATGAAGCTTTCATTACATACTCTCTCATCAGAGAATCGGTGGCGATACAAACGATGCATTTTGAGCCAAACGTATGACAAGCGTGTGTAAGTTATTTTTGGTGATGTTGGTTGTTGTTTCTAATGCGCCTGACGACTTTTGCTGACGGTAGAGGACGCCACGACAGCTGTGAGAAGGTTGCTTTTTCAAGGTCGCGAGTCACCATTGAGGTGAATGGTTAGTTGAGAACCAAATTCGCAACGTTATGGTTCGTAGCCGAGTAATGTAGCCTCTAGACAAAAGTGACACTCGTGTCCGATGGATGTTATCTGGCTTATGTGGATTCCATCACTATATGAAATATTCAAAGCAAAATCTAATTTTTCGCCAACTTTTCTAGCCAATACCTTGGGGTTTCTGGTATGAAAACCTTATCAAAAAGTAGGGGAGAAAATTTTGGGAAGACAACTTCTATTGGTTACTTTCACGAGAGAAATGTCAAAAAGTACGGAACGCAACGACAGCAGAGGTTGAAAATTTATAACTTTCTGCCAAATTTGAAACATTCTGTTACTATACTCAATATACTTTTATACATTTTTCTGGCTATGATCAAACGTTGACATTCCTCAGTAACATTTACACACGAATGGAGAAAAGTTGATTTCCGCATTCCTTAACCTTAGATCTCCGCATCATCTTTAAACTTAGCATAACCTTGTCATAAAAAATAGATATAAATAAATGGTTCAGATCAATAGCTATATTTTAACTTGTAACATTCGCCTTCTCATGTAAAGCTGTAAAATATAATAGAATAATGCTTTTACAAACACACAAGGAAATGGCATTTCAATTTTATTCCTCCAATTCAATAACACGTCGACATTTTCGATTCCAAATATGCAACATTTCCCAAGATCATCGGCGCACGAAAACGAAAAACTCCATTTATTTTACGATATAAAACAGAAGGATTATGCCTTGAATAGGAAAAAGAAAGAAAAAAAATTATATATCTTTTTGCTGTTATTGTTGTTTTTCTGGTATAAACATCAAACATATAGCAATAGTTTTCCAAGAATACACTTTTAAACATATAAAATTTTATTTCATATCGTAAAAGTTTCACAAGTGAAATTTACATTACGATTTATTTCCCTTGAAAATTCTCTCGTAAATAAAATGGAAAAGAGAAATTTCAAGATGCATTTCCATATCCAATGATTTTTTTTTATATGTCTGATCGTTTATTGCTCAGAAATGCATTGTAATAAAAACTGTTGTATGGGTATGAAAGGCAAAGAATGCATTTATTTTATAATTCGAATAACGGTGCATTAAAAAGTTTTTACTTTCTCATATATGAAGTATACAATGTATCTGTTCCGTAAAGATCGTTCAGTGCATTGTTATCTGTAATTAGTCGTTAGATCTTCTATTGACCTGTACTTTCTCATGCATAAAAAAGACGTTGAACAAAATTGCAAAGGTTTACATAAATAAAAATTAATGTCAGAGAGTATTTCTAAAATTATTCATTTGTGCATAATTTAGGTTCCGATGTTGATAAAAAATGTTCAAAGGAAGTACTCGTTTATATTACTATATTATAGAGAAATTTTACATGGTAAAAATAAAAATCAAATTTTAATATTGACTTTTACAATCTTACCGAATTCTTGTGGATTACCTCAAGCAGTGTTAAAATATATGTAAAGCTCTCCTGTAATTTATTTCAATTCCTACTAATAGCTCACTCTCTCCATATATATATATAATATTAAGAACTAAGATAAAAAAATGTATTACTTCTAAATCAAATAATAAAAGATTCATTACGAATTGTAATTTTTAATTATTATATTAAAAAGTCATCAGGCCAGATTTCTTTTCTTATTATTTTATTCCTATTGTCACAATAACTTTATTCTCATTCTTTTACTTCTGTTTTGGTTCATATATAATTTTGTTGAAATTTCCAATTCTTAATAAAATGCTTATTATTAATTAACTAACGCTCAAATATTTTTAGAAGAAACTTGTAGTAGATGAGACTTGGTGTTAATACAGTTTTTTTAAATATTAATTCCTTAATTAATTATTTTAGTACTTTAAATAGAGTTTTAGTAGTTTGTAATGAAAATTGAAATCGACAGGCAGTAGTTCAGTCGTTAAAATGCAAGGATTTCAGTATTTTCACGTGAAGGTGAAGAATGCAAGTTCAATTCTTGCGAAAATCAATAATTTTTTGATAAATCATTTATATTAATTGTAATTAATTAATCAAAAGGAACTAAAATAAAAATTTTCTTTTTGCCTTAAGTAGGAATTGACTTATTTTTTAAAAAATATTATTTGTTTTTTCTAACGGAGATGTAATCGCGAAAAAAAAATGAAATTCAAGATTTTGACGAATCTCCGTGTTAATGCCCTTTATGAGACCGAAAAACTCATTTTCAGCGTTCTACTTGTCAGCGAACACGATAGTTCTAAAACGCTTAGTGCTTGATGTCTAAAATTTCGCATGCAGAACTACATTCAAATTGGTCGATTTCTGACTAATTTTGAATGAAATCTGATCTCAAGAAGTTTAGCTGTCTGTTCTAACTCGACAACTACGAATCGCATAGAAATGTGGGTAACATTTGGTTAACAGGTATCGCATATAAAATATAAATGTTTTTGAATGCGTTTGAAAGTCTCAAAAATGCAATGGATTAAATTAATAAAATTTCATTATCTTGTAACTATTACTATACTGTTTGTGTCAAATCTTAATGCAAATCGGGCAGCAAAACGGCGCCCGAATTATATATTTTTCACGATAGAATCTATAAAAATGTGCGATTCCTGACCAACGATCTATATTTCATAATTATCGTTCATTAATGTCTAAAAAGGTATTCACACTATTACTCAAGAGTCACAATTTTTTATGGAGGAAATAGAATAAGTTTATCATTAGAGGCCACACGAAACATTGGTACGGAAGTTATACTCTAGTTTGCTTCCTGAGAGAGGATATTCGAGTGCAAATGGATAAGTTATACTCTCTCTCTCTCTATATATATATTACATGTTTCAATAAATAATTTGGAAACGTATTGTTTGCATCTGCGGCGACATAAATTATAAATATTTCATTTAAAACTAACTCACAAATTGTTTAATAATTATAAATATTTTTTTGTAAATACTTTTAATTCAGATTGGCAGTAGTGATATATTATAGAATTTTTATCCCCTCGACATACGAATTTATTTAACTTTCTAATTAGAAGACACATCCTATTTTAGTCGTTTTTTGTTAATTTGATTTCTTAATAATATATGGAACATTTGGGATGTTAAAGCGCTTCGAATTGAATTCTGTGGCTTAGTTGCAGATTTGAAATTAAAAATTCAGTAATCCTATGAGCGTATCAGATACGCCATTGTATGCGAAAGGGTTAAGTTTGTTGTTTCTAAAAATACAAGAGTTGGAATAAAAATAAGTTGATACTGATTTGGTCATATTATTTATAACTTATTAGGATTTTGTTTACTTTTCAGTTCTTTTGCATTCCATTGTTTTTGATACATGAACTCAACAAATTTTAAACATGAATATGTAGAGACTTCTGAATAAAAAAAAACAGAAAACCAACCAAAGTTTGTAGATAATCTAGTCGTTTTGATTTTTTAAATCAAACTAACCCTCATTATTTAAATTAAATGTATTATGCATGGTCATAGTATGTCAAATAATTTATAAAAACTTATTTTTTATTAAAGGATTTCATTCAAGTTAAGAAGAAAAAAAACTCGTTTCCAATCAGATAATGACATTTTTTATAAAAACATTTTTTTAATGAAAAAACAGTTTAAATCCAATCAATCTTCTTTTTCATATTTTCTTCTATTCCGAAAATCTTTCTCGTAATTTCTGAAGGAAGCATAAAAAAATAATTAATATTTACTAACAAATCTATGCAAGTCAATCTTTAAATGAACCTGGCAGCATCAAGAAAAAAAAGTCTTTTAATTAAGCGAAAAGATTTATCAGTCTTAAATGCTTCCATAAATTATCAAGTGCGATAAATCCAGAGCAAAAAAAAAGAAGAAAAAAATAACCTCTCTAAAATTTAAAACTACAAACTTCTGTAGTTTAAAAAAATGCAGAACTTTAGAACTACAAATTAAGAAAAGAAAAGAAAAAATAAATAAAAAGAACCTACATAACTGATTTCGGAGTGGATTAACTGCGGTTACCCTACTGCCCAGTAACCCTTCCTTCGCCTATTAGCCATTGACGTCACGGCGGAGCCAGTTGCCATAGCAACCGACCGGGCGGTTCATTTGCTGAGAGATTTGTACAGAAAGAGAGAGAAAAGGCTCAGATTCTCTGAAAGAAGTCAAACGCTTTTCGATAGAGAAAAAAATATCAGTCCAGCACACCTGGATGTTTATTTTATCAAATTACGAAAAATGAAAGCTTGCATTGGGTGGATTTTGGTGCTCTCTGGCTGAGGTTTTAAATATGCAAAGCTCTGCAGAAAAAAATTAGGATTTATCTCTTATTATTTCGTCACTCTCTAACCCGACTATGCGATTCGTTGTTACTCTTATCTCAGAAATGTAAGTCTAAAATCACTCTAGATAGAAAAATTAGATCGATTTTATTTTTATGTTTGATAAAAATGACAGATCATAGACTGCAAATTAATACCTTAACAACTTTCTTCTATTGGAATATTACTTAAAATATTCTCTATGTTATATAAATAATTTAAAATATTTTTGGAAAATATTTGGTTTCTGGCTTTATTTTTTTGTATACGAATATAAAATTAATAGCATCATTATAAACAAGTAATATAATAAAAAATTAAGTCAATTCCTAAATAAGTCAACAAAGAAAAATTTTACTTTATTTACGAACAAAAAATATGTAATTAGCTTAAATGCAATTTAAATACAAAAGCACGCAACTAAGCTGAAAGCAAATTATTTCAGTGTGTACCTGAAATTAACAGCAAATAATTTAATCCGAATCAAGTCCTTATCCATTGAAAATACAGTTGTCAACAATCAGAACAAATTGCGCATGCCTGAATTTTTAACGGCAGTGACAATATCGCAAATGCTTGAATTTTCTACGCCAGTTGAGATAACGATATGCAGATTATAAATTTTTAATTTCCTTTATTTTGCTTTATTTTATTCAAAAGTACTTCAAAATGAATCCAAAAGTTCGATTAGTTAAGAATGAATAATTTTATATGCATCAAACATTAAGAAAATAAACAGAATCGTCTAAAATATTCGGTCGAAAACATGCTAAGCCTAACCTCAATAGCGTGGAGGAAAAAGGTTTTACTCATTTGGCGGTGAGAAAATGAGGTTTTTTGGCGAGAAAATTTAGTTATTAATTAATAAATAATTGAAGTTAATTATTTGGTAGGAATTTATATGTGTGATGCTACCTACACCTATGCGTTAAATGTTATCAACCAAATCTTCACATTTGGGAGTTGTTGTTGTTGTTTTATAATGAAATGCCAGAAAAGTAGGCTTTATGTTAATAGTGTTAGAAGTGGGTGAGTTCCGCGAGTGCACCGAAAAAGAAAGCGTTGGAGACGGTTGGCAAGGAGCTTCGCGCCAGTGATTGTTTTGGTGCCTCCGAAATTTGCGGGCAAAAAAATAAAGATTATGGCCAGTCGGAAATTTTCAGTTGATGAATATTTTGAACTTGCTTTTACCATTATTGTACTATTAATAAGAATACTTCTTTGAAAGCGAATACATTTTTAAAAGATCGAAGTAGAACCATGACATCATAGCTGTTATTTCATATCAAAATTGGTCGAGCTCCAAAATTTTTCCAGTTAGAAAAAATGAAAATGAAAGTTAAAAAAATTATCATATATATATAATAAAGGGATAGAGACCGATGGATAAGTCTCGTGATTGTTTCAAACTGGTTAATGACTTAAGTCATTGACTAGTTTACTTAAAAATAGTAAAATATAGTAGTCGCTAAATTTCTAGATTCATTTTCATTTTAAGGATTTTTTTCTTTAAACAGTTGATTATTCCAAAGGATGTTAAATGTTGTATAGATTTCCCGTAGCATTACATGGGTTTCTATTGGCAGTGGTTCTTCAGTTAAATACCAAATTCCATTCTGATTATCACACATCATGTTCATTTTTTGGCGTTGGAAAAAATGACCACTTCGTGTTTGGATAGCTTAAAGGCTATATATGTAGCATTATACCATAAAACCAGTATTCTCTGTTCTGCTTTCATCCTCTACGCGTGCAACATTAGTTTAATTTTTTGAAAACTTTATAAAAAATCATAATTTTTTCCTTGAATATTCCTTTTATTATAAAATAAATATCAAAGACAAAGCCATCAAACTCTCACCTCTAACAAGCTCTGAGTTCTATTCCCAGGAATTCTCCGAACGTAAACGACGTAAGTAGCTTTTATTCGGGGCTGACTCGGAGGTTTGGGGCTCCTAATTGGCAATCTGGGACTGATGCCTAATTCCTGCAGAGAAAATTGGAGTAATTACCTGGATTGCCAAAGCTTATCACAGCACAAAATAATGAGCAACACCTAACTTAATGGTGAACTATTTTGCAGAATAGGGGAGATATACAGCGACTGTTGTTGGAAATGGATGAGAAGGTGAACTATCTTTTGTCAGCAGTAATTTTGATCCCATTTGTTTGGAAAATCCTTTTATAAATCTTATACAGCTTAAGAATTTGGACGTTATATACATGCTTATTTGCATGAAATTTTTTTCGAAAAATTTATTAGAAGATTTCAAAACATAATCGAAAAAAATTTATCATATTATTATTACATAAAATATATGTAGGAATATGTATAACAATATATTAGGAATATGAATAGTAAAATATAGCAAATGTGTGAATGAAAAAAGGCACTTTTGAATTTTTTTTAAATGTATTTATTTTTATTCGGAATGCATAATTTGTAGAGATAAAAACTGATAAGAGAATGCGTCAGTCTACATCGAGCAGTCATAACGAAAGAGACAGAATTTTTTTCCTTCAGTGATTTTACTATGAGAGTTTGATAGGGATTTTTTAAAAAAGCTTCGGTTTAGGAAAGGAATCGTTCGCACCTTTAAAAGAAAGTTGTAAGCAGAAATCTGTAAAATATGTTGTAAGTTTTGTAGATCGCGCCTAGAATTATTTAAATAAGAAAATGAAATTGGATCAGTGAATAAGAAAGCATGTTAGCTTGAAAAAATTGGCTAAATTAAAATTAAAATTAAGAAAATTTCTTTCTTTCTTCTTTCAATATTCTTAAGAAAGAATTTTTGTTAATGGTTTATAAATGTATACGGATAAAATAAATGCATTAATTAAATAAGATACTTTACAGATAAAATAAATGTTTTAATTAAAAAATTCTTTAAAATTATTTATTCGGAATTCCAAGAAGGAAAAAAACTTACTTTGGGAAAAAATAGAACCATTTTATTGAAAAAGCGTTTTTCTTCTTTAATTTTATTCTGAATAAATTTTTTTGCGATATTTTTTGTTCATTTTTATTTTTTCATTTGTCTATGCGAGTATATTCAATTTAACATTTTTTTAATGTTTTCCAAGTATTTATTCATAAAAATGGTGTTCTGAACTTTAAAAAATTGTTTTAAAAAGCTTTTGGTATTTGAATAATTCTATAATGTAATCTATATTTCAGAAACCTCATTATTCAAAAATATTCTACATATTTTCATAAAAGCAGATTTTATAAATATTCATTGAAAGATGAATTTCTTTCCAAGTATGATTAAATAAAAGTTTTCTGTCGTTATAGTAAAATGTCTGCATATTAAAAAAATAGCAAAATTAAAATTTCCGTTATTTAATGCATTCAAATATATCCATAGCTGAATTTAAATCATCGCTTTTGCTTTTTGGCAACGTCTTCACATTTTGAAAAATATCGTCTGCAAAAAAAATCTTCTTAATACTAATGCTCAAATATTTGTCTCTTATCAGGGATATGTATTCCATTTCTGTTGATTTTAGTCAAGAAATCGAGAAAAGAAAGGTTCAGAAGTTTCTTTTTTGGAAAACAGCCTCTGGCAATAGCTTCTAATCCGATTTGATTTTTCGAAGGCTTGTTTTGTTTGGCTTGATTTGTTTGCCCTTTTCGTGTTGGATCTTGATTTATGAAGACACTTTGCTATCTCAAGATAAGAAAGCATTAGCTTAATGTTGACTTTGAAGTCTAGCAAGAATTTCAAATTTCTAGAATTTAAAATTCAAATATTATATTTCTTTCCATCGAATGGCAACGCAATTTTTAATTTCAGATCAAGATTTAAGTTAATAATTACTTTATATCGATTGGTTAAAGGATTTTTAAATTTTCAAATTGTTTATTATGCCACGTTTTAAATAGTGAATAGTATCCTATGACGATCAGATCGATATTCGTTTATATTATTAATAATATTGATCTAATTAATTGACTATTAGATTTATTAATCAACTCTATCACTCCCTATCACGGGGACAAGGTCTTGGCTTTGGAACCGGAGATTTTTAGATTTGACAATCGATCCTACCGATGTACCCTCGTGTAAGCGTATCAGTTGAATCTGTCTGGGTCAAACTTTCTATCGTTTGCGTTGTGTGGAGAGGGGGTTTTCAACTCAGGTACCGCCCTCGTCATCTGACCGTGGTTCAAAATTAAAAAAGTGCGTTCCAAAATATTTCTACTGTTACTTGAATATGGTACATTAATATAATTAACTAAATCACACCATATCAAAATAATTCTTGAACCATAAGCACACAAAAATGTAGTTATCAAATAGTAAACTTTACTCAGAAAATGAAGATATTAAATGGGAATACAATTGGTTTAATTGTTGAGACTATGGATTCTGCTAAAGTTTTATTTTTTGATACCTTTTCAAACTGATGGAGGGGGGTAGATAGCCATTGTTAACATATCTATTGGGCAAACGTCTTCATTCTCATAATACGCGTGCGTGCGTGCGTGCGTGCGTGCGTGCGTGCGTGCGCGCGCGCGCGCGCGCGCGTGTGTGTGTGTGTGTGTGTGTGTGTGTGTGTGTGTGTGTGTGTGTGTGTGTGTGTGTGTGTGTGTGTGTGTGTGTGTGTGTGTGTGTGTGTGTGTGTGTGAAATTGGGGTCTTATTTTTCAATAATTATTCTTATGTAGAAAAACATAAAAAGTAAAACAAGCAAACGAAAGCGAAACAAGCTAAATAAAATTTGGTCCAAATCGTTATAGCCATTTCCGTGATACACGAAATAAATTTATATATTCACACTCAAGAATTACTTGGTTAAAGTAACAAGATATGCAACAGTCTAGTAAGTGAAGATGACACATCCTTGTTTAATTACCAAGAAAGGAGGGTTTGTTGCCTTCTTTCCCCCTTGATACGCTTAAAGGATGCTGACTTTTATAAACATAGTCGAAAAAATATGCTATATTATCTAAATAGGGAAAAACAGTTGAGTGGAGACTAATTCCGCTGAAAATAAATTGAATCCTAAGAAGTACAAAATTTCTTAGCATGTATCAGTTTACAGATTTTCAAATGTTGTTTTACTTTACACAATTTAAGATTTTATAAATATTTTGATTGCTATTAATTCCCATTCCTCCAAAATATATTTCCTAGCATTTATTAGACATACGAACGAAAAAATGTTACTATTTAGGATATGAAAATTCTCTCACTCTTAAGAGATATGCTAATTCTTTTACAATCGAGTCAAAGTATCCATTTTGTCTCAAAAAAATGAAACCAAAAACTTTTTTTCGATTTTTCTCACTCTATAAATCAACCCTTTTTTTAAAGACACAACAGCGCAGCTACCAAGGGTCTTAATTACCGGTCATATCTCATGATATTTTACGTAAGATGTCATAAATCATAGATTAATTAATAGCGGTTTATACCGTCATCTGTATTATTTCGGGAAAGCTTAAGAGCTTTTATAGATTCGTTTCCTATTTATTTTCTTCTTTTTCATTTTGACAGCGGCCTCTGGTGGCGCTTAAGAGTTTTTATTTCCAGTAATACTTCTCGTATCTCTTTTCTTAATTACTGGAAGTAGCAAAAAAAACGAAACAAACACCAATTACTTAACGATATTTTTTCCTCCTATTTTTGCCCCTTATGGGAACGGGCTAAATTACTTTGTTGATCCCTGCAAACTCACCCAATGCTATTGGCAACGAAAAAGAAATGCAAAAATTTTAGCTAGGCAAAGAATGGAGCCCAGAGGGAGTTTTGTGGTACATTTTCTTTTATTCTTCTTGTTCTTTTTTGCCACAAAAAAAAATTGGATTTGATTAGTGGTTTGCATTTGATGAAGATAATTTTGTGTTGCATTAAATCCTTAAATGGAATTTAAGAGTTGGGGCCGAGTAAATAAGTTTTTAATTACTGTGTTCGTTTCTTTTTATTCTGTATATATGGAATTTGTTTTGGAATGTTTGTGAAATTATTCAAATTAAGTTTGATGAGATCATTTTTTGAATTTTTTTTATTCGAAAAGTTTTGAGACATATTTTTTATTCTAAAAATTTATATTCATCTGATAGCCGGAATATATATACCAAAATTAACAGTACGTAACTTATTAATATATCATACAAAATGCTATTAATATTTAATTGCGTCATAATTTAAACTCAGTGAATTACTTCAAAATAGTGTACTTATATGATATTATCTAATTTATATGATAATATACTTACATTAATATTACAAATTAAAAATAAAATTCCAGTAGAACTATAATAAGAAAGATTTTGAATTCGTTATTTTAAAAACGTTAGTTTAAATCTTAGAGGATTTTGATAAAAATCATGTTCATAGGCACATATTTATTTTATTAATTTTGGGTGAAATTTCATTTATATATGTAGGATATCCCACAGAACTATTTTAATTAACCAACATCTGCCTTCATCTTGTTTTGTCAACATCCGATGATATATGAAATCCAAAGCAAGAGTTGTAAAGGTTAGATCATTTCCCAGAGGACGATAAATTGTAATTAGTTTAGCATTCCAGAACAACGCCATCTATCGGTCTTTTGAAAGTCTGTCCCAATTAATTTTGAGGCAGAGGCCCCACTAACTTTCGTCAAGAGAAGACGTCTGTCTTCACGTGTCAGCGATTCTCGCAAAGCTCAGCGGATACGCGGTAATATATGTTTTCAGTCATAATGTTTCCCTACCTCTAACGCCCTCCTAGAGAAAATAATCTAACTTCCTGATTATTAAATATCTCCATGTTTTAATTCTTTTTAAGGTTTTCCTGTAAATATTCCCATTTAACTCTAAATAAATTCTTTTATATTTTCTAAAGAAGTCTCTTCATCCTTCGTTTGTATTATTTTAATTTTGGTTTAGAAACTAACCCGTAAATATTAAAAAGCCCCTAGACATCATGCCACTAAAACCCCGCTATCTGAAGAGTCTAATTTTTTTTCAAAGATTTATTTAGACTCTCACATATATTTATTGTACTTTATTTGATTACTGAGAAAGTATATTAATAATCAAAAAATTTGGACTCGAAATTTTGACAAATTTTTAGGCTTTATACTTTTTGAATTCGATAAAGAAACATTTTAAGAAAATTTTTGTCTGTTTGGGGCAAAGATAAATGAAATACGCTTAATCTAGTCGATTGAAATTTGATTTATGAATTTGCTGATTTCTATCAAATTTTGACTAAAATCTGTTCAAATCAAGTTCGACTGCTCGAATGTAAGTTAAAACGATATATGCAGGGCAAAGAGAGCTAGATAGGGAAAATTCGGTACACGGATTGAATATCTATAATCTAGGCAAATTTTGAGCTAAATTTATAAAAGGGTTAATTGTTTGCCGGTCTGCACTTCCGGAAAATGTAAACGCGATAATACAAAAACACATAATAATTTGACATAAATATATCCAATTTGGTCTGCGGTTTTAGGATTATAATTTTAGTTCTCTATCAAATTTTAGTTTCAATTGATTGGGAAAAAAGCCTCTAAAACGCAAATTCGATTTTCGGATACTATTAATCACATACCAGGTATTATCGCCAAATAATTCGCCAAAAGTTCCACGATAAATTCAGTAAAAAGGTTAAATTCAAGACTAAAGTTAATATTTCCTAACTATTGTACGCCAATGCCATTCAACACGTTCCCTTGTATGATAAACTTCTTAGAGGGTATACGAAAAAGTTTTGAGGTGACCTCTCTTGCTGATTTTTAAAAGGCAAAATAAATATTTCAAAACTGAAGGTATAATAAAGAGTAATTTCTTTATTTCAAATAATTGAAATAATTGAAATGAGTTTGCTTTCTCGGTGATTTTTAAGCATTCATCAATTCATGTATCAATCCTTTGTCATGGACCAGAAAAGTAGCATTTTTGTATGCCAATTTTTTACCTCACTAAATAATCGAATTTATTGCTTATTTGCAAAATTGGATTGACGACTTTGCAATCGTAAGTACCAATGAATAAATCATATAGTTTTAAATTATAATCTCACATTTTTCTCCCAAATTACAATATATTTACTTTATTGACCAATCTGAAAAATCTTTAATTATCATGAATAAAACATGGTTACGTATTAAATAAAATTTTCCATTTTTTCATACGTTTTTGACAAGGCATCAAATTTCATTAATAAGTTAATAAAATGCATAAAATAAAGTGATTCGATTGTGTTATCTTAGGGATTTCCTCCTGAAATATTCGAAAGAGTTGCTGTATCGTCTGACAAAACATATAAGTTATTGACAATACCGAACGAATGATGACCGAAATATCAAATAGATAAAATGAAAAGATTAATTTTTTTTCTCTTCTTGTTTTGGATCTTTCACACGAAACCAAACACTGAGGGTGAGCCACACCCGATCTGATGTCCGCAGTGTTTGTCTTTCTGTCTCTTGGTTACACGTGGACGTCATTATAACAACACATCTAACTTTTGAAGAGGATTTCCATTACAGAAATAAATAGAAAGGTTCTGAAGCTTTAGAGGAAAGGAAACTGATAAAATTTTCAAACTTCATAAAATTTTATCAAATAATTTGAAAAAAAAAACAAAAACAAATCTGTCATCAATAACAAATATTGGTTACGTTTCTTTCCCTTTTTTGTCTGCAAAGTTTACAGTAAGTACTATAATCAGAAAAACTCGACGGCATTTCTATATATCTCCACGTTATACATCTAGAAACCGATATACACATTTTTTGACATATTTTTCTTAAAGTCTGTATAGCTGTTTATTTGTGACACACAATAACTCAAAAAGAGTTAAACTCAAATTTGAGTTAAATTGATGGAAATTTGGAATATAATAGTAGGACCAAACTAGTAAATTTTTGTCAAATTTTGAAAGGAAATAAGCCAAACGAAACTAAAATTTAACTCTAATCTATAGTCTTAATCACTAGATTAGATATAAAATTTCATTTATTTTTAGTCATAGCCTTTGTGAGATATATATCACGTTTGCATGCATGACACTAAATGTGTGTACCAAATTTCTTCTGCTTAGCTTTTTGAATTTATCATTTATTGAGTTCACTTGTATTCAAGCAGCCAAACAGGAAGACTTTAAAATAATAAGATGAAATATTAGTCCTTAACAAAGATCAAAATGAGTCCAATATTCAATTTATTTAAAATTTATATAAAAATATTTTTTATTTAATTATTAGATTTAAGGGCTTTGGTGGCCTGGTGGTAAGGCCTCGGATTGTGAAGCGAAGGGCTGAGGTACGAAACCCAATTCCACCGAAGAAACGTCGTGCAAGGGAGTCTGTTGCTCGTTAAATTCGTCTAGACCAAACGTTCTCACGCCGGTGTGATGTGACGCCGGTATGAGGAGTGTTTCCGCTCAGTCGTCGTCCTCGTCATCTGACCAGGGTCCAAAATTATGAAGTGTCTCCCAAAATAGCAATAGTGTTGCTTTACAAAGAGGCGTTAATTTAACAAAACTAAACTTAGTGGATTTAGAATATTTCAATATTTTAATTAAGGTTAAATAATAGAGAGAGAGAAACAGGGAATGAGAGAGAGCAAGATATACTTTAAGATAAGTATGAAATCTCAGTCCTAATCTTGAAAGATTCCATTATAATCTTCCAATTTTCTTTGATTTTTTAAAGTATAACACAAAAATATTAAGATAAATATGAAATCATTATCTCTATTCAAATTTCTATCATAACGCATCAGTTATCTAAATTAATAGGGCTTAACACGGAATAAATTAATTTTAAAAAGATTATAATGATAAAAAGTAATATGAAATAGATTAATACATGAATTGGTAATGTGTAATAGGAAAAAGATTAATTTTGTTGTTGTTTCTAATGGCACTTGCCATGGACACGCTTGCTGACTCTGTCAGCTATTTTAAGCCTACAATGCGTCTCTTGTTTTTTGTAGTGCCAACTGAAGCCAAGAGTACGTCTTAGCTACTCACGCATCAGATTCGCTTACACAGCCCTCTGAGAGGGTCACAATCACTCATCTCAAAGATAGAACAGATATAGAACAACCATATACGAACCGGGATTGGAACCCAGAACGCCCATATCACGGGGAAGACTCTCTATTCCAATACCAGAACGCCGGCAGATTAAATTTAAACAGGTTATAGTGATTATCCATAACACGAAATAGATTAATATATCAATTCTTTGAATTGGTTATGGTAATAGATAAGTTTAAATAGATTAATTATTTAAATAGAATAATTAGTTAAATATATTATAATGATAATCAATAACACAAAATAAATTAATACATCAATTCTTTGAATTAATAAAACATCACACAAAATAGATTAATTTTAAATAGATTATATTGATAATCCATAACACGAAATAAAGTATAAATTCATTAAATTGGTAATAAATAAATATTTTTTTTAATTTTTTAGACGGAAAATTTTTAACTCATATTTTTAGATATGGAATCATAGTATTGATGCTGAACAATTCTTTGATTTGACAATGTATGATAAGAAATTTTGTAGATAATTACGAAATCATACACCTGATCTTGCACAATTTTAAAAGAAAAATTTATTTTTCCTAAAGCAATATATCATCGATTCATCTGCTATTCTTTTTATCGACCTTCATGTCTTTGACAAAAAAGAAATCTTTTGAAAATCTTTAGTACAACTATTGGAAAACTGTCCTAAAAATTTATTAGTTGATGATATCTTATTCCTAAGACGTGGTCCCTTACGCTATTTTCTTGATTTGACAGTTTATAAAAATTATTCGACATCCGTCGTGAAATTGTTGAAGAGGAAGCTCTCATCACGAAACTTCCGCACGATCATTTCCCCTGATTACGAAGTTCAATCTCGCCAACTAGACGCCAAATGGCGTACCGATACGTCTTTAAAAATATCCGAATATCAAAGTTTCCTATATTTATCGAACGAAACAAAAGAAATTCTTGGGTTTGTAGCTCAAATTCTCTTGAATAATTCATGAAAGAATTCTTGGAGGATCATCTTCTCAGGGCTCCCAACATCCAATATGTCAAAGACCGGGAAAGAGACAGGAAGAGGTGGGAAAAAATTCTAAAGAACAGAAAGAATTTTCCTGACACGGAACAAAATGGCGCAGCCGCCCATTTATCATGCATTATTTCCACGTCACAGGATGGGAGGGGTCTGCGAATGCGTTGTGGAAGTGACGTGGGCCAGTTTTTAAAATTATTGCAGGCTACAATGTACTAGTCAAGAATAGATGTTTGTGAAGCATTTCATAGATGGAGAGTGTTTTGATATTTATCTTCTGATTTCTGGTTTCGAGATTCAATGAAATCGATAAAATGTACCTTGTTTTGTTTCTAAACTTCTTTTTAGTTATGAAATAGAAGGGATTTTAATTTCTCGTAAGCATGTACAAAGATAATTTCTCTTATACAAAGATGAAATATTATGATAATCAAAAAACTCGAGCTCGAGAATTTGAAAAATTTACATGTTTTTCGCTTTCTTGAACCCAAAAATTAAAATTTGGGTATAAAGTTTGCCTATTCATACAGTAAATCAACAATGCTTTGAGATAGATGAATGAAATTCGGTGTACAGTGCGTAAATGACTTTTAACGAATATTTCTTACCATTTAAAGTGCGAACTTAATGTTGAAATCAATCGTTAAATCATTTGTAAGGTGAGGTTCACTAATCCTAGAGATTATCTTGCTATAATACCTATAATATATATGGTTTTAATACAAGATATTTCTTCTATGCAAATGATTTTACTTCCGGTAGTTTTCCGGAACGATCAATATTTTCAAATGTTTACAACTTGCAGTGTCTTATATACCTGTATTGAAAGTAGAATTTGGTTGTTTAGTGATTTTCCTGATTTTTTTTTTCATGAATAATCATTCTTTTAGAATAGAATAACTTCCTCTCCAGTGACTCTCTGAACTTCCATTTTAAGACGATCAACTACAGATTGAAATTAAATAACTCTTACTATGTCGTATTCTTCGCTCTGACAAATTATCAAAATTCGGGCATTGACTGTGGGTCAGTCGTAAAACATGTCAGAAAGAATTGGCATATTGCGTACGGAAACTTTTTTTTTGTATGATACTTTGTCAATTAGCTTTAAAAATTATAAAAAGATTTGCTGCGTTTTTTTTTTAAAAATACGGAAATTTATCATGAAACTTCATTTTAAAGACTCATATTCAGCATGTGCAAGTAGTTTATAAAGATAAAAAGCAAAAAATAGAAATTATGCTTACTTATTTTTATTTTAGTCCTCTTACGGAAACTATTTTTGCCCACTGTATGATTTGTACACCGTAGCCATAATTTTCTATTACATTTTGTGCTGAATCCACTTAAAGTTTGTCTATCCACTTTTCTTACATAACTGCAAATATAAAGATATCGATAAAATAATTTAATGCCTAGGTTTAACATCTAAAATGGAAATTCTTATCCAGTTTTGAAACTAATTTCCCAAAAAATGGCATTATATCGGTTCATAATTTTGAATCCATGTAAACGCAATAATTCAAAAATGCACTGACTTAAATGAAATTTGATATGTGATGCAGTGACTGCATGATATAATGTTGACAGTCCTTCATTTTCTAACTAAGATTCTTCCATATATGGTTTGGTTTCCTAAGAATTTTGATGAATAACTCTGATGAATAATACTCAAGATCTGAGATCATAATTTTTACGATTTCAGTACCGATTTTATCACCGAGTTTGAGTTCAGTTAGCATTTCAGATGATCTATCACTTTGAAGATTTTGGATTTATTTTCATCATAATAGTTTGAATATTGATATTGTTATAAATTTCATAATTATGGAACTTGTTACCAATGGACATTTATTTTGTCTGTTGAACCTGCATTGAGTTGACAACAATCTTAATTCGAATACCGGGTCTATTTCGATACTTTAACAAAGCAATAATCTTTAAATATCACCATAATAATAGCTGGTCTTCAATTATCACTAAAAAATTTTGAATATTATTTTACCTACGCCTACATATTTCTCTACTATCTCATTGCTTTAGAAATTGCCAAGGATTTTAAAACTAATTTTAATATCTCACTCCTTCCCAAAGTTTTAAAACTAATAACTATAAAAGGCGCATTATCAAGGATTAAAAATTTAAATCTCCTATCTCAAATTTCATGTTATTCTGTGAGAGCCTTATTATTTTTAAAGGATTGTTTGTTTGAATTAATTTAAAACATTAACCAATTTAAACATGTTTGAAACAATCATGTGATTATCAGAATATGTATGCGACAATGTATCGAGAATCAGGTACTTGGCGGACATTCGTGCCAATTTGTTACTTTTTTGTTGATAAAAAAATCGCCAAATGAGACAATAATCCTTACCATTTTCTAATAACCCTAAAAGGGGATAAATGGATGCCCTAATAGCGATAAATCTCCAATTTTCTGTTCGTTCCTTTTGTGACTTCAAAAACATTAAACTAATACAAAATCAGGATCTCAAATAAATATTTTAACACCAAAAAATGTAACAAATTTGCCATTGACATAGAAATTTAGTTTGTGATTCAAAAGTTTATTTTTAAATGACTTTTTTTGCGTTAAATCACCAAATGTGACAACCTCCGTTATTTCCTAATAATCTTAAAAGCGAAAATTTGATGCATTCAAAGCGATAGATAGTCAATTTGTTGCCTATGCATTTTAAGGCCTCAAACCAAAACTTAATAACCCTAAAAAGAAACTCCATCAAGGAATACATATATATATATATATATATATATATATATATATATATATATATATATATATATATATATATATATATATATATATTTCACAATATGACACATATTACAAATATTTAGATTCTGATTTTTTTCTCAGGCCATCCCTTTTTTCAAATATTCAAAATATATCTGAAATTCCTTATTTTTCAGTAGCAATTGAAATTGTTTAAACCTAGTCTCACTCTTTGGAAAAAGTTTGCGCATAGTCTGTAACAATTTTCACCTGTTTCTTTAATACATTGTTTTTTAGTAGATAATCTATTGCCAAGCTATATTTTATTATTTATTTTCTATATTTTATTTTTATAAACATATTTATTAATAAAGTCATCATATTTGAAATTTAATTATGAAAATGGATGTTTGCACATTAAAAATTAAACATCGATAGTCACTTTCCACCAGTGTCTAGTAACCACATTCTATATTATAGTATTTTTAAAATGCGATTACCATAAACCATCATTCCTTTTCAATTTAAACATTGTTTTTTCTACCATTTAAACTATTAGATGCAGATGCTAGAGGTTGCCTTTCTTGCAATAAACTAGAGACTAACTCCCTTTTAGAGCTATCACGATGAATATTTATAAGTAAGGAATTATTAAACACCTCTAATACAGATATCGATATTATTAACATTTTATTTCTTTGACTTTAAACTGTTTTTTTGTTCCTTATTTGATTGATATTCTGTATTTTTCTTTAAGAATTCTCGGAAAAAAAATGTAACTCCAAAAACATTAGAGAAAAATTTTGACAAAAATGAAGCCATTTAATTAACTTATAAAGATATTTTTACATGTTGATTTTTCAACTTCCTTAATAGCTCAAACATGGCTATAATCAGCTTTCATCCCATATATTCGTAGAGACAATCCCATTCAGTTAGTCTTTGCAATTCTTAATTGAAATTTATCAGTATTAGCATTTATTTTAGCTATGGAAAGGTTTTATCAAGTTCCTCTTTATTTTTACCCGTTTTAATTAGGTCATCAAAGTATATCTCAACCTCTTAGCTATCACCAAATAGAATTATTTATAGAATTCGAAAACTGAAATCCAAAAGATAATCTAATGAATTTATAATTATTATCTTCATTTAGAAGTGTTTGTTAAAATTCTTCTTTTAAGACAAGCACTGATAACATGTCAGCACTGATGCACACATGTCAGCACAACACAGTAAAGCACTGATGACAATTTTATCAACAGAAGAAATAACATAATACCTTCTTGTAATTGCTTCGTTTAAACGCTTGAAATCCAGACAAATTCTTATTTTGCCATTTGGCTTTTCAACAATAATTAAGCTTTTGTCTCGATTTATTGACTGGAAAATAATCCATAATTGAGTTCTTTTTAACGTATAGGTTGATGAACTCTGGTCGAAACATTAATTAAAAACTTCCATTATTTTTTCAATTTCTAATATTAGTTCCCACTCTGCCTGTATATATCTTGTTTAAATTCTTAATCGTTTATAAAATATTTTTTATTGATCCATTCCAATTCAAATATTTTTTTAAACTTACAGTGGATGTTACTTGATGTTAAAACAGTTTCTGATATATTATTTTATTATAATTAAAATTTAGGAATTTTATAATATTTTAAATGTGAACAGATCTGTTTCGCACCAACAGATGGCACCACAAAAATACAGCTCAATTTTCTTTCATTTAATAGAAAGTGACTGAAATAAAAATTTTCTTTATTGATCTAAGTAGGAATTGACTTTTAAAAAAATGTATTGCTTTTTAGACTCTTAAGTCAAACATTTCCTGAAAATTCGCCTATATAACTGAATACTTAATTAACATGATTATAATACTAATTATTACAACTTCTCAGTTTTCCTGATTAATCTTGAATTTTTACATGCATTAACTAGAATAAAGCTGTAGGTAATACACATTTCAATGGAGTTTTATTAGGAATGAATATAATTTAATGTCTAATTTAATGTCTTCTAAATTCAGTTTAAAATTATCATATGAATTATTATATATTAAGAGCAATATCTAATAGAACAATTATGCTTTAGCATATAGATAAGGTAAAATATTAATTTAAGCTTTAGTATCAAGCTTAAATTTCATCCTCTCTTTTCAATATTAATTTTTAACCACTTTTTATCCAATGAAATTGTAATAAACATATAATCAAAATTCTCCTGTCCTGAAACACTGTCTATATATAAATACATGCGCCTATTAGTGTTAGTGATATTTTCCATGGGAATAACAGTTCGATACTGTTTTTTTTTTTTTTTTTTTTTTTGAAAAGCTGCACTGAGCTGCAAAATAATTCTTTAGCATTTCTCACGCGTTTTTCCTAAATCAAGAATTTTTTTTCTTTTTATATCCTTTTCCACGTTTGTTTCAGCTGCATATCAAATCACTGGGACTGTTTTGTTTTTTCTGCAAATTATTGTCCCTTCAGGATTTTTTTTTCTTTTCTTCCCTAAGTCATGGGCTACCAAATAGATTTTACTGATTGTTTCCTGTTTATTAGCTTCTGCTCCACGGAATAATTTTTTTTCTTTCTTCAAAGTTACATCAGGCTATCACAAAAAACATTGTTTTACTAGATATTTAATTGAAATTTTTATCTCTAAATCCCTAATCCCAACAAAAAAGAGCTATTCTCAATGGAGGGCAGTGATTAATGAACACGCAATTAAAATAACCTCTAAAGTTTGTTTTTTTTTAATCATAATATATTTAAGTTATTTCATATTTACATTATAATCAGGTAAGGACGTGATGTTTTGATTTGCGATTTATGAATCCTCCAAATGCATGTACAGAAAATAGGTGAGTTATCGCTTTTTGGGCATCAATTTTTCACTTTTAGAGTTATTAGAAAATGATAAAGAGGGTTGTCATATTTTGACACTTGTTTCCGACAAAACGTTACAATTTTGTTAGAATGTACAACATGTACTCTAATCAGTAAAGAAAATTATCCTCAAGAGCGATTACCTGAAGAAGGATAAGGAAGAAAATGGGAATGAACCCGAAATAACAAAAGGAGGTATCGAAAATTATAAAATATTCTAGTTTTTAATTTTTCTAGCTGATAAAAAATGTTTGGACCTCGGATGATTTTAAGACTTCTAAAAATATAATTTCTAATACATCATTTTTTGACGCATTCTTAAAAAATACCCATCGATTTTCTAAATGTAAGTGACAGTGAAATATATCACATGATAACATGATGTTTTTCCATCGGATTGATACTAATTGACTTAAAAAGAAAATATTCTGGCATAATAACTTGAAATTTGCTACAGTAGATTCTTTATATATATATATATATATATATATATATATATATATATATATATATATAATACAATTATCACCCTTTTAGAAATTAAGCAAAGTAAATGCAGGTTTGGTTCTTGCTCCGTTAATACTCATAATTCTCTTTAATCCTAGAAAGTAAGGAATAAACTAAGTATACTCTGTATAGAGATTCTATGCATGATTCAAATTCAATTTGACCTGCTCGCAATTTTTTGGACACATTCTGGTACAATACTGTATGTAAAAAAAATTCAAAAGAGAAGTTTGAAATAAAATATAAATATTACAAAAAAAGAATAAAAAAGAACCGGAAAAAATATGTTTAATCTAAAAAAATAACGTTCCAGTTAATTATTTTTTGAACAAATTATTTTAAGAGCCAAACGCAATACAAAAAGAGAAAATTTAAAAAAAAAATTGTTGAAGTAATTAGAAAATATTAGTTCAAAAACACTTTCAAGATGGCGAAAAAAGTAAATTATCTTTAATTGTAGAGGAAAAAACTATTGAAAAAAAAGAAAGTACACAAGAATGCACGACTTACCAACAAATAAATTGGAACTCAACTCATTAAATAAATGGACTTTGACAAAATATTAATTAGCCTCTAATTAAGATCGCATTGATAAAATTAATCATCTGACGGAAGTTCATATCCTGGAGCGCATAAATAATACTCGAGAGAACTTCATTTCTGTCTGCAAAAACAAATCTTTAATTGAAATCAATAAATGCAATACGGTTCTTTCTAAGACTTCAGAGCAAATTTCACCCTTGCATGTCATTTGCAATTGAATAAAAGTTCTCGACATAAATATTTATGAGTTGTTTTAATTATTTTATTAAAAAAACTATTACCTATATTATTTTCCATTATTTTTAAATAAAAAAAATAAAATTCATGGACAGGTTTCGGATTAATTCACTGGAATGGATGTTTTTTGTAGATTGGTTGTTTATATTCAATAATCGTAAATTTTCATCTTCATTGCTTCATTTTTACTGAAAATTGGAAGTCTTATGCATAAAAACAGAGTAGCTTACTTATTAATATTCAGCTAAGAAGTCCAATAAACAGATAAAAGATAAGTCTTTTCGAAAATTCTATATAGCGACGAATAATTCTCAGCTTTACGTCGAAAGAACAATTTTGTCCGCCATGAGAGAATTAAATGCAAATGATGTTCTCATCTCAACGTTTTATCAATGCTTTTATTCAAATAAGTATTTTGTGCTTAAAGTGTAAGATGTGAAATTTTCATCAACGTTTCTTCTTTATTTTCAATCGCCATTTTCTTTTCTTCTCTAAATTTATTCGAAGAACAATCATAAATGTTTTTCGTTTTCAAAAGATTTCAAGCGTCTTCATTATTTGCCTGGATTCAATAAAAAAAGGCAATTTATTTTTGAATAGAAGTATCATAAATTTTTGAGAAGGTATTATTAAAATTTTTCAATTGAATAATCAATGCTGATATAGAATTATTCTTTTGGAATTCGTAAAATAAAAATAATAAATAAAGGGATCTGGGAATGCTGAAATTATTTATTAAAATGTTTGCGTTTTTTATGCTTTTTTATCGTCTGTGGGCATATTAATATTTACAAAAATTGACTAAATAAAAGTCATTGTGAATTACTAAAAATAATTTTTTGTTTTCTTATATTCTGCTTTATTCGTGAATGTTAAATTAAAATTTAATAATTTCATAGGAAGTGAATATTTCTGTTTATTTTTTAAGGTATCGGAACTCGAAATTCCTTTAAAATGTCACCATTTTATTTCGGTTTTATGCAAGAAATTTTAATATTATATTTCGCAAATAAATCCCTTAATATTTTATTCTGAAAATAATTTATATATTATTTCATAATAGAGGAATAAATTAAATCAAAATACGATATTTAGAATAGCAGACGAAAATTTTTTAAAAAAATATGGGAAACGCAGTATTATTTTCTATCTATTTTTTCTTTCCATTTTTTATGAAAATAACTGGAAATAGATTTTTTGGGAAATATCTACATAATCTACATTAATTTAGAAACTAATAGAAGTCAATTCGGTAGCTTTCTACTTTTTCCTATTTCTGAAAACAAATTTTTAAGTCTGGTAAACGTGCTCGTATTTCACTATTGGATTACTTAAGTTTAAGTTGATAAATGTCGTGTTATTAATTTTAAAGTGAGAAATCTTTAAAATTACTTTAAAAATTTCATGACTCAAATATTTTAAATGGGAACTATTATAAGTTATATTTATATGGAAATCAATTTCTTTTACATTTAATAAATTGACTTTTATACTTTTATACAAATGACATTTTATGTAGAATGAATGTAATTATGTTTTGTTAAGAATAGCGTTCCATGTACTGGCGACAGAAGAATTCTTGAAAAGAACAAGAGTTTTATGCTGCTTAAATAAATTTGAATCTGTTTATCAGATTTATTTCTGTTTATGTAAATTAATAGAAATAATTCTAATAAATCGATGCAAATTTGATTCTATAATATAATTCCATTAAGTCAAATTAGATATAAATGTGATTCTCTTTATATAATTTATTATTTGTATCTCGGTATTTTCTGTAGAAATGTATTCATTAATTTATTAAACTTAGTTGAATTTTTCTTTTCTGTACACTTACCTATACTACAATTTACAATTTTCTCTCTGTAGTTTTCTCATACGTAATTTACACAATTCCAAGTTAACATATAATATATTGCAACTTAATTATTAATTTCAAAAACGCAATCGATTTTATTCCAAATAGATTATTCTATAGGACAGCTTTAAAGGAATTTCGTCATTTGCCGAATGACTTTTACATAGCCTTTGATTCAGGCCAAACCAAATGTAGAGCCAAGAATCAAATGGTCAAACTTATTATCTAATACAGAGCCAAAATGTGATTAAAAAAACTAATGCAATTCTAATCTTATCGCGATCAAAGATGCTGAAAAACTCTCTATTTCTGAAAGTGTCTGTATAGCGTATAAACGAACGCCATTAAATTATTTGGAATCGAATCGAATTTACGACCAAAGAGATCTTTCATTTTATATTTTTCCTGTAAACAGTTTTCCTGTTTCCTTCATTTTTAATGCAAATCAAACTTATTGAAATTCTCGGGTGGGAAACTGATTAGAATTCTAAAAGCATAAATTTGCTGAAAATACAAATTATACCTGAAATGATTTTCAGGTATAATTTCATATCACAATTTTTCCCTAATTTTTAAAGTTATATTTGAAGGATAAATGGATGCAAAATATTATTATATTGCACACGAGATTTTTTTAAAGCGTCTGTTTTAGAATTTCTTCATTAAAAATCTTCTTAATATATCTGTAAATTAATAAACTGTCAATCCATTTTGTTTTCATTTAGCATAAATTAAATATTATTTTAAAATTAAAAAAACATAATTATTTCATAATTAAAATAAATTTTAAAAAATAATAAATTACATATTTAAAAAATTTATAAATACAAAATTATTGCATTTTGTAAATAATAAATTTAAGATGGTTTTTTAAATATATAATTAACTTACAAAAAGCCACATATTTTTTAAAATGTGAAAATTTGAAAACTCAAACATTGTTGATATAGTGAATTTTATTCGAAGTATTGTTTTTACAACAGTAAAAGTTACATGTTTGAGGAAATATGTTATTTTTTTTATTAAAAATTTTCGTATGATAAACTCATACTTCTTCTTTTATTAATATTTCATATAACTTTTAAATTCCAATAATTCAATCAAACTAACTTGATTTTTTTATTCAATTTCTGTTAATAAATATTTTTAATTTATCATCAAATTATTTATTAAAATGTATCAAGATTTGCCGTAGATATGTATTTTTTCAAACAAAATGAATATGATTCATACTTCTAATTGAAAAGGAATTCATTTGTTTGCATTTAATTTATTTTTAAAGTTTAATCTTAATCATATTGCACCTCTCTGATTTTAAACAAAGATATTAAAGAATTAAAGATATTGTTGCGAAATATGTTTAAAATATGTTTAACGAATTATTAAAATTTTAAAATAAACTATATGAAACGAAAATCAATATCTTTTCATGTTTTGTTTCAAATTATTTAAAGATATAAAGATGAATTTGTGTTAATAATGTGCTTTGAAATTATTGAGGAAAAACGTTTAAAATTTAATTCATTTTTAATTAAGAATCTAAAACTTTGATAATCCTTTTCTAATGAGCACTTATTATTTAAAAATTAGCAATACTTCGAAATCTAAAGCTAAATGGTCCGTCTTGTTAGATGTTTTGAATAATGTTCAGATTAACAACAAAATCAATTGTGTCCGTTTGTGCATATTGAAAGTTTTCCCCATATGTTATAATATTTGATCTTGTCAATAATTGTCTATTTTCAAAATTAAGGCTTTTTCTCATCCCCACTATTAGTTTATGGACAATTATAATATACTTTTTATTCATCCACTCAAGTTCAAAAGCATTTGTAAAAATTTGTAGTGAATGACGTTTGATATTAATACAGTTTTTCAAATATTAATTCATTAATTTAATTAAATTTATTTTAATACCTTAAATTAAATTTAAGGTATTAAATTTTATTTAATACCTTAATTAAATTTATTTTAATACTTTTTAGCAGTTTGCAAAAAAAATCAACAGGCAATAGCAATAGGATTTCAGTATTTTTTGCGTGAAGATGAAGAATGCGAGTTCATTCCTTACAAAAATCAATCATTTTTTGATAAATTATTTATATTAATTATAATTATTGAATAAAAAGTAACTGAAATAAAAAAAATGTATTTTTTGACCTGTTTCTTTTTATACTTTACTTGTTTCTGTTTCTTTTTCTTTTGAAAGCCTGTTTATTTATTTTTTATATCGTTAAGAAAAATCGTCTGAATAAATAAATTCTTACTTAAAATATATATGCAATGATTATTCATTTTTAAAGTCTTCGTAATTCCTGTTCCAACTTCATTAAAAAGCAACTGAATTAATACCCTTCACCTCAACTGTAAGAACCTTCTGAAAATTCAATTTAAGTTTTCTACATCCGTTTTCAGTTATATTTGCCACTTAAGCAATTTCCTCCAAGCCCAAACACTGCCGTGTGATTTATAACGCTCTTTGAACATAAACTGTCATGCATTCGCGTCTGTGACTGTTTATTTTGGAGTGCTGGACGGGAAGTTAGATTACGGTTGTTAATTTCAGCTAACTGAAATAAACAGCATTTTAAGCAGGGATTGTGTTTGTGTTTCGTCTACTTTTATTTCAGAACGCGACCATTTTGATTTTGCTCTTTTAGATTAACGCTTGCGTACACTGGAATTGCAATCTTTGCTATTCTTATTTTACTGTAGTGGTTTTGTTTTAAACTTACTGTTTTTGCTCATTTTGAATGCGTTGTATAAATCATGTCTTTTATAAATTCTCTTTACATATTTTTAGTATTAATATTTTATTATCATGATCAATGCGTTTTAAAGGTTTTACTTAAATATATTAAAAAGACACATTATTATTTTAATGGTAATTTTAATTCAATTATCGTATAAGAAACAAATTCTTAATTATTTAACTAATTTTGACGAGTATACTAATGGAAAAAGTATAACATTTAGCGCAAAGATGAGTTCATTCATTAGGAATCATAAGTAGTACCAATTTGCAGTTTGAATTATGATTTTATTAAAAATTCAGACATATTGTTAAATTTCGTGATGTTTAAATTATTTTGAGGCCAAGTCGAAATTAAAGGAATAAATAAAAGATTTTTAATAATTATTATTTAAAACACCTGGATTTTAATATGGATTGTTTTTTAAATATATAGTTGTGTTGTATTAACCATCCACTTTTTATTTTCGTTTATGTTCAAAAGATGTATATTAGCTTAAATAAATAAATAAATATGATTATTGAAATAAAAAATAAATCATTTCGTTGGAACGTTATTTCATATTAACATACTCTGTGTTTAACGAGTGTACTCGTCATCGTTAACTTAGCCACACAATTCAGATACGCATTTTTCGAAGAGATCGAAACAGATAAGTGGTTAAGTTGTTGGTGTCTAAATACATTTAAATTCTGGATAGTGTAAAATCCTTTTAACAGCACTTTTAAAAGTTGTTCTAAAATATTTACCAAGTTTTTTTCAACTTTTTGTCTTTTTGCAATCGGATGGACAATCATATAACATCTAAATTCTGGATAGTGTAACAATACTTTTAAATGTTGTTCTAAAATGTTTACAAAAAACAATGTTAACTTTTTGTCCTTTTGCACTCAGACGGACAGTCAGATAACCTCTGAAAAAATTTTGCTAAGAATTTGATAAAAAATCTTCAAATTCGTTGTAAAGATTTTAAACTAAATTTTATCCTAGTAGCTCGAATTTCTTTGTGTTACCGTGTTCACAAACGAGCAATTAAACATACATAATTGCTGTTAAAAGGAATTTTCCAGATAAAGGAGATGTCTGAGTTGTAAAAATATAGTAAACTTTTATGTTTCAGTTTGATGACATTAAATTAAAACCAATAACTGACCAATAAATTGATTATTATGGTCATAGAACTGAACGCAAAATCAACATAGAATATAAGGATGAATTTAAATGACTTCTGAATCACGTAACATGATGCTCTAGCTCTTGATATTTAAAATTTAATTTTGCATAATTCCTTATGCTTTTCAAATTGTATAATACGCAGAGAATTTTAAACAATACACATAATTTCATGTGCATCAGATCCAGTTTAATTTCCAAGCTATAAAATTCACAGTGAATTTTGAAAAGATGTGCATAATTTAATGTGAATCAGAATGCAGATTGCTTTTCAAACTATAAGAGATGCAGCAAATTTCAAAAGGATGTACATAATTTAAAGTGCAAAAAATGTAATTAATTTAAATCCATTATTTTCTTATCATAATTTTTTTTTTTGTTTTGATAACTATTTGGATTAAATAGCAGGGAATAAAAAATTACTTATCTCAAAATGTTGTGTTTCATTTGAAATTTGACGCAGAAAGAAAATATCTTAATTAGAGTCAGTATTCTTTCTAATAAGATGCGAAGTAACTGTTTATTCAGTAAAAAATAATGTAAAGCCATTTCTTACATTTGTCGGAGGAGTTAATTATTTCTCCTTTAAATTTTTTAAAGTTTATTTTACCAAATTTGTCTTATCTTAAGTTACAGTCTCGTTAAATTAAAGCGTTAAAATTTAATTTGAAGAATATCATCAGAAGTATCAATTAATTTCACTATCTCGGTCAGATGTTTTTTGCTAATTAACTTTCTAATTTTCGAAGATATAGTTTCAGTATTTCCAAATAATTAAATGTATTAGAAAAAGTGATTATTACTAATGAAAAAGGAAAATTAGAATTTTCTGTAAAATTCTATTTTTTTTATGTCAAAGCAGTAATATTTTTTATTAACAGCATCGAAATTGAAATCTTTTTTTATCGTCTGTATTTTTTCTTTTGAAAATAAATAGTTAAAAAAAAGAAAAAAAATCCAATAATTTCTTTTTTGAAATCTTTTACTGAAGTAGGAAAAAAATAGCCTTAAAAATATTAAGTCAGATCAAAAGAAAGAATTAATGCCTTTGAAATGTTTATCGTCTTTTATAACTTTTGAAATTTATTCCTGAAAGAAAAATTCTTCTATTGTATCATATTCACAAATAATCGAGTTTTAAGTTGATCTCTTGGAAAATAACTTTTAAAGCTGAGTATTTTTGCTGAAATTGTGGAAGTTTCGATGTTTAAATATTCTCTTTTATTATTTGTAATTCTAAGAAAGAATTCTCGACAAGTCTTGAAAGTTCCTAAATTAATTCTTGGCCACTTTCCAAATAACTTATTTGCATTTGTGAAAATTTGATAAATCATATCGCTGCTGTCAAAACTCTAAAACAAAGTTTCTTCTTACTTTATAGAGATATTTCTTTCTTTAAAGATTATTTCATTACTCAAATATTATTTTTTTTGGTAAATCGAAATTCTTTTTGAATGCAATCATATAAAACTGCGAGTTAAATTTTCACACATATGTGACCAATTAATTATTTAAATGATTTTTAGCTAAGATGTTTGTGAATTTACGCTATTAATTTTAATTAACTTTTTAGAGTTTAACTTTTAACTTTTTGAAAACATGCAACAAACTTAAAATTTGCTCAAATTTTCGAAAATAAATTAAAAATATAACTGATTTTATAAATGTATTTTTATCTTTAATTCAAAATGTATTTTTCTTTTTAATTCAAAATGCATGTTTCTATTTTTATTAATTAAAATTTAGAATAATTTTGAGGTCGTTTTGAAATAACTTTTGAAATTACTATAACGCAAAAACCATTTATACATAATCTTACAATTTAAAAAATATATACACCTTTTATTGAGAATCATTTTTTTTTTCATTTTCAATTTTTAATTTTGCTAGATACTACTCCAATTATTTTATGACGAAATTTGCATTAGAATATTATTTTTTGATTCTAGAAATATTCTTTAATTTACGATTGAGTATATTCATTAGACATATTCAAAATGAAAATAATTATGAAGGCAATTTTTGAAACTCCTAAATTGCTTCTTTTTCTTATAAATATTCAGACGAGCAAAAATATTTAATGAAATAAGTTTACCTATTAAAAAAAACACCATTTAATGAAATTGTGGAAACGAAACGCTGATGCTTTCTATATGCTTTTATACTTCAAAAATTCCTTTTCATAATTTAAATTGATTATATTTTAAAGGAAAAATTAAGCCCCATGTTTGATCAAAAGAAATATATAACTTTTATATATCTGAAAAGAAATCATTCTTTAAATCCATTCAGAAATATGACTTCATATTTTAAAAGTCATTCTTTAAATTATCATATTTCTAAAGTACAGTCAAAAACCTTTAAAAGGCTGTTCAAACATAACGATTACGAAAAAAATAATACTTAAAAAGCAATTTAAGAAAATGCTTCTTTAATCCAATCGTTATCTCCAAACTTTGCAAAGATCTACAAAATTTCAATTTAGAAATCATTTCTCGAATTACTTTGATAACGATCATGTTTTAGTGTTTCCGCGAATGAAGAAAGTCATTAAATTTCGGGAACTTTATCGTTAAATTCTCTTATTTTGAATGAAAGATGTAAACAAGTTGATGAAATCCTAGCATTTACTCTTTTTGATGATAGCGATTTACATTCCGTAAATATTTAATTAAGTTAAATCACTTTAGAATTTAAAATTACAGAACAAACATCAAACAAGTTTATAAATACTTTGGCATTTACTTTAAATCGTTTGGCTCCCATTATTCTAAATCGTTTGGAGATTTTTTTTTCAGTTTTATATTGAGAATTACTCCATAATATATGTTGACATATAGAATCTTAATGTTAACTGAAAGAATGAAAAATTACTAAATAAAAAATGGACGTAAATAACAAATTAAAGTTTGCTTTAAAGAGCAATCAATAAAGCAATAGAAATGTTTTTTTATACTTCGGAGAATATAATTATTGAATTCCTTTCCTTTTAACTTTTTCGTCTATTAAAGATGCGAATAAGAAAAATGTTGTAATTTACAAAAAAAATTCGTATGAAATAATTTAAATTCAATCTAACATACACGTTTTTGGAATTTAGTTGATTTCTGAACAAAATAATCCGAAATTATTTTGTATCAGACAATTAAATTTCTTTTGTTGTCTGAATTCTGAATTTTTAAATTTCTGTTAAATTTTGAATAAAATACCGTCTCAAGAAACCATGAAACGTAACATGCAAATTAATAAAACTTGCTGTATATTTTTATTTGAAGTATCGTTAAAATATTTTGAAACAAATACTTTAACTAGTTGATAGTCTGTCGGTCTGCACTTTAACATGCATGAAAACGCAACAATTTAAAAATACACCATTTTAGTTAAATTTGATCGTTTATCTTGTTAATTGTCTGTTACTTTGGATTTTAGTAAATCGAAAACAGAGTTTATAAACTATATTCTTGCATTTTATTACAACACTAAGTAAACATAAAATGCGCTTGCACATTTGAACGTAAAAATGTAAGTACTCATGACAATCACGAAAAAAGATCACAATTCAAGGATCACAGCTATTCAAGGATAACAGTTATTCAAGGATCATAGTTATTAAAAGGTGGAAAGGAATTGAAAACTTCTATTAAAGAATATGCGGGAAAATTTTGATTTCAAAACTTCCGTAAAATCAAATTACAATAATTTAAAAACGTGAAAAGGAATTTCTTTCGTTTTCTTTTTTTTTTCAGCAACTGATTTTTTCCTAATTCATATTACTCTTTTGCTCAATTAACTCAAATTGAATCCACTAAAGAATAAATCCAGAATATTCGTTAAAACTGTATTTAATATTGTTACTGTTTCGTAATAATGGCTTCCCTGCACAGTTAGTCTTAAAGTAAAGAAAAGAGATATACAGATCTTTTAAATGATGTTGAATAGATGTATGCTATGTCATTGACTCCGACATTTGTTATAATTACAGCTTGGCGACGAATTTAGCGACTCTGGTGGTAAAACTGAATATTTTAGAATAAATGAAAATTGAATATTTAATGTAAATATATTTTTATCAATTAATTAGACAGATTAGATTATCAATGGATTAGATTGACAAATCTTTATTAATAGATTTGATATCAATAGATCCTTATTGAACATTCGACGCCCTGTCATGAAAACATCAAAAATATGAAAAAATCTAGAATGAGTCAGTTTAGTGAATTATTTGCTCGAAGTGTTGATCTGAGAGTGTGCTGACTAGTTTTACTTATTCAGTAATTTGCTCCCTGTAAATATTTCGTTATTTTTTGTAAGTCTGCATAGTTTTGTTACCCATATTTTTCTTGAGGAATAACTCGCGAGTAACTATTTATAATCCAGGATATTGTACTCCTCGCCACACATTTTCTTGACGAGATTTCTTCAAAAAAAACTCTTATGATTTAAATTGTATAATTTTGGAGATCCAATTATATGATAAATACTAGTAAAAACGTTTTGTTCAAATCTTATTTTGAACAATATTTTTTTTTAATTATATTCGACAATAAAATTATGAGGTTAAAAAGTTTTGATGAACCACCTGAATTCTTCATCTTCCTTTATGTTATCATTCTGAAGTTTTAAAATAACACCAAAGAGAAATGCGTTAGGTTTAAGGTTCCAAGTAAAATATTAAAAAAAGATTTAAATATTTTTCTTCCTCATAAAAGCAACATTCAGAAGAATGAACAATTCTTTCATAAGCTCCCGATGCATATATCTTTAAAAAATAACTTATTTTCTTTTAAAAATTCTAAAAGTTCTATCTGAAGCATTTTGCATTGTATACAAATTCCCTGTTTCTAAAGCTTCTTCGTCATTTAAGAAACTCATTCAAAAGCTCTATTTCAACCCTCCTGGAGTACAATGGTTTCCGATGTCGTTAAGCCTTATCTGTAGATCATTTTCTATGACTGATGATGGTCTCAGTCGTTTTCATGATATTAATCTTTGAACAAGAAACCCGTGCTGTCGGCCAACGGATGTACGCTGTAGCAAGTTATTTATTGTTACAGATGAGAAAAGGACGATGCAGATATGGTATTTAGTGAAAGATTATATGTACTTTCGATGGTAAATAAAGATGCAGTTTTTTATTCCATTCTAAAATGAATAATAAATATAAATATCTTTTTGAGAACCATTTTTGTAAACGTTATTCTCTTTGGGGAGAATTGGATAAAAACTGCCCCATTTTTGCATTGTTCAATTCCTACACATTCTCACACAACACACATACTCACATTCTACATATTCACATTCTCTCTTTCTCTCTCTCCTTATATATATATATATATAATATGTCCAAGGAAGTACTATCATTAATACGTAAGAATAACAATCTTTTATAACAAATTTTAATTTTTAACCATGTCAGGAAAGTTAATTTGATATCTTCGAAATTCTTTATAGAATATAAACAAAAATGTAAACAACAACTTTCCAGTTTGACGACTGTGGAAAATATAATTTTCAATAAAAAAAATCTCATTTTTTTAACCCCAAATGACATTAAAAAGACTGTGAGAGTGGGTATAAGAAATAAAGGGTATTTATTTTGTAATTGGATTTAAAATAGAAACAAAAAAATGAAATCTATTAGGTGATTGTATGGAATCATAGTTTTCAAGTGAAACGTTGCAATTATGTAAGTTAAAATAGAAGTTCATTTAAATGGACAAAAACATATATGAATTATTGAAATATTTCTTTTATTCATCAGCGGCGACAGTGCTTTTTTTAGTATTCCAGTTCGGCTTTTAAATAAAATTTTTATTTATTTCGGATTACTGAAAGGTACTAAAGAATTTATTCAATTCCTACAATTAGTTCACACTCTTCCTATACATATCTTGTTCAAATTTTGAATTATTAATAAAATACTTTTTATTCATCCACTCAAGTTTGAATACATTTTTTGAAACTTGATGACACTTGATGTTATAACAGTTTTTTCAAACATTAATTCATTAATAAAATCTAATTCCTGTTTAATACTTTAGATAGAGTTTCAGCAATTTACAATAAAAATCGAAATCGACAGGCAGTAGCTCAATCGGTAAAATGATACGATTTCAGTATTTTTCACTTAACCCTTAATAACCTAGAGTTTCAATTTTGAAACCAATCTTTTAAATAGAATGTTCACATTACTATTAGTTTTTTTATAGGTTGGCTGTACGTATTTTACTGTTGTATAATATTCTTTCCAACGAAATTTTAAAAAAATCAAATGTCATTATTGTTTTATTTTATCTATGACATATTACTCGCGCGGCAAAGTGAACAAGTAAACACATTTTACACAAAGTTTTAATGAATACAAATTTGATATATTTTCTTTTTCTGAAGAATATAAATACTTGCGATAATAAAAACAATCAATGTTTCTCATTATTTCATGCATAGGTATATCTGATTTCTTTATGGCGTTAATGCCTTAAGTATCATAATTGATACCTGTTTTTTTCCTAAATAAATATGTAAAATAAATATTGTGATTTTTTTAGCTATTTTTCCCTTCATCTAGACCCTCAAGCAGACACAGTAATATTAAAAATAAATCACTTTCGTAAATCAGGCTACTAAGGGTTAAAGAGGAAAAATGCGAGTTCATTTCTTACAAAAATGAATAATAATTTCTTTGATAAATTATTTATGTTGATTGTAGTTATTTAATAACAAATAACTAGAATAAAATTTTTCTTTGTTGACCCAAGAAGGAATTGATTTTAAATAATCAATTGGGGAACCAATTTGGAACACCATTTATATTTTCCACACAATTAATCTCAAATAGTGCAAATCTATATTATAAATTCAAGTACAAGAGTATTTACTCCTACTTGATTATGTTTGACTATCTTTTACTAGAGAAAAGAAAGAAGTCGATATCAAACCGTCAGTTCTCTTATTCTTCCATTTATCGGTTTTAATATTTTTTTAAATTTTGACCTTGTTGTTTAAATTGAATAATTAATCACTGGTATCAGTTATTGAAGAAATATATTGTCAATGAAGTAGTATATCTGAAATATTTCCCTTTTTATCTTATCTTCAATCTCTTCTCCTTGATTTGAATAAATTTTACTCTCTTATCCGTACACAATACAGATCCCAGTTCGCCATTTATTTGCTTGAACTTCTGCAATAACACACGCATAATTCAATTCAAAAAGCGTTCTAAACATTTTTCTGAATACTTAAAAAAGAAAGAAAGAATATTTATTCTTTCTTTCCGAAGGAATAACGCAAGACAATCAATAACCCCTCTCTCTCTCTTAAAGAAAAATGTGGAAAAAAAATACGATCTTGCTTTATACCGCACAAAGAAAAATAAATAACAATCAACTTCTTTTTTTAATCGTAACTGTTCTAAAAATAGGTTTTCTTGTTTAAACTCCTACACTTTACCCCCCCCCCCCATCAAGGCCCTCCCCAAATTTAAACAGCCTATCATGAATAAGAAATACACCCTCCATCCCTTCCTAACTTATCATTGGAGGGTTTATTGTAAAGAAACTCGGCCAGCTTGGCTGATAAGGAACAAAGAAAGAGTTGAACACGGTTTGTTAGGCAGGTTCGTTCTGTATTATTTCTTCTGGTTGTTTCTGATTTGTTTTTAAAAGTTAACGGAGGAAAAAGTAAACGAGTTCTTTCTGTCTTTTCTAAGCCAGTGTTTCGCAGATAGATAAAGTTTTCTTTTGGGAGCTGTTGGTCGGTTGAGAGTTAGTGAGAAAATAAAGTACGAAGCAACTGAAGTGAAATGACAATTGGAGAAAAAGTTCAGCCAATCAGGAAATAAGGATTCACTTAATGAAATAGATAATGCATTTATTTTTGTAAAGAATTATTTACCATTATCTATGGAGTATTTTTTTTAATGTTTTGATATTATCTATAAAATAGTGTATTTTTCAAATGTTTTCATATTGAGAAAAATTATCTCTGATTGTTGTTTATCAGAAGTGTTGTTACGAATATTTTCACAGGAACGATGCGAAGATGTAGATTTAAAAAATTAAAATTCGTACTAAATATACGCAACACAAACTACAAATACACAGCGAATTAACACTATTTAATCCACTAATTTCGGGTAGCAATAACGCTATAGAACGCATCTCAAGAAGAAAATATGCTCTCTCAAGCTCAACCAAATAACGCAGCTCGTTCTCTGAACTGATCCCATTTTCCTCCTTAAGCTGTACGTTAAATAAAGTACCACTTAGGAAGGTGGGGCAAACGTAGAAAATGTCCGCTTGTTCCGAATTTATCCAACATTCTCTAGGAACAAATCTTTATTTCTCAGCTTCTACTATACATTTTAGCATGTAGTAAAAACCGTTAGCGACCTCATTACGTCTCCAACACAATGCATTCTCAAATTAGTCAAAGATAGTGGCCTTCTATTGTAAACCCCTTTAGAAGTCTTTTCTAGCTGACGTACGATTCCTTTACATTTAATTTTATACAATTAAACTATTTACAATATTTAAACAGAAATTCCTAAATATTTACATCTAATTTACACAAAATTCATAACAGTATTCAATAATATGCAAGTTTTAAGGGATGAATGACGATTTTCGACTAATTTTAAGTAATTAGAGGCAAAAAAAGAGGAGAAACTCTTTCTTCTGAATGGAAAACCTTTCAAAGACTCATAACAAAACCCATTCAGTGATTTAGAGAAGTAAAAATAAAAATTCCTAGCCATCTTTGATAACTATATGGTTTGTTGGAATATTACTGTCCTTAATTCCAATTCCGTTTCCTGCTCATTAATTGATGAATTTTATTCTCTCAATAAAGTAAATTCAGGTATCAGATAAAGAAAGATTTAAAATTTCCATTATTACTCTGTTATTCTGTTAGCATTACACATATTTTGTTTATTCTATAAGTGAGCTTCCCAGACGGAGTAAAGCCTCAAGACATAATACAACGATTACAAATTTTTGTATCTAGATAATCTTCTTACTACATGTTTGCCATGCTCCTTATATGAGCTTTTACTCTTGTGAATGTTGTCCATAATATTTAATTCATTGATGGTATAAAAAAATAACATTATATCTAGAGGAAACATTCAGAAGTTTTTACTAGTTAGTGCAATACATATAAATCTCGGAATAAGAAAGAAAATGCAGTTACAGTTACTCGTGCATTAACCCAATTGCGCAGCATAAACTACGAAGTCATTTTGATAAAAGCAGGTTCACCTAGCTTTCTTATTTCGCAAGTGAATTAAATAGATAATAAACTCAGAATTTCTTCTTTAACTTTTAACGTGAGAAGAAACCCTTCCGACTAAATGTGAAATGCGATAAACCTAAACAGAATAAATTTCTTTTAATTGATTATTTTTTTAATTATAATGCAAAAAATTATTTTAACGAGATTTTGAAATTCTGAAGTTTGTGCTAGATTTAAAAAAAAATATTTTTATACTAAGTCTTCGAGTTGTGTAAAAATTAAACTTAAATATTATTTTCGGGGGTTATTGTTTGAATTCACCAAAAATTAGTTTAAATTTTTAATATTTTAAATTTAAAAATTAGTTTTAATGTGCATTCAACCTTCCAAAGTACAGATGTATCAAATTTTGTAAATCTAGATGAAAAGTACATTCTATAGAATATATTCCTCTATTAATAGCAGAACTAAAGATTATACACCAAATTAATTTTCTGAATTATGTAGAAAAGCTCAAACTGAAAAAAAAGTTAAATTTTTGTCTCTTCTTTTATTATTTCATGACATGAGTTTTGCATATCATGTCGATCATTATCATGGGAGAACATTCTGGTTTCGAATTGCTAAAACCTCAGGAGAGGACGAAAATAGAGGACACGGGTCGTAAGAAGTTGTCTACCGAAGAAGCATAGATGATACTATTAATATATATATTTTTTAAACTTTTAATTTCAATTTTTTAGATAAAAAAAAGTTTAAAAAAAGAAAAACCTCTATTAAAAAATATTTTCGATTACGCAATTTTGCAAAAAAAAAAAAAAATCTAGAGAAGCGGTTTTGGATCTCGACCGATTTTGAGATGAAAAAAACGCAATCGTTTTTATAAATACCGACGCATGTTAATCTGATTGTCAAATAATTATTTCGAACTGGGTAATGAGTGAAATTAATTAAGACAATCAATGATGTAATATTGAGGTTCTCACATGACAGCTTGAAATTTGCGACAGCAGATCATGTATTTTATTTATCATGTGAGAACATGGTGTTGTTTTGGTTTGAGGTTTGAAGTCTAATTGCATAGTCAACAAATTTTCGATTTATCAATATTGAGGCTCCCATTTTTCCTTTTAAGAGTTATTAAAAACTAATGCAATAGGTTATTACATCACCAATTGAAATTAGAACTTTATTTCCAACTTATTCTTTGTTTAAATTCTTAATAATTATCTTTATTCATTTAAGTCATTAACCAGTTTAAACCGGTTTGAAACAATCACGAGACTATCAGATTATATATAGAATTGATATTTAGAAAAACGGTGGGGGGGCAGGGATTCATCTCAAAATAGCTTTAGCTAGCACCAAATTTTTGTATGCCAGCTAGAAAAATTGAAAACGAAAGTTTAAAAAATTATGTATAGAGAAAGAGCGATAGAGACTGATAAAAAATTCTTGTGATTGTTTCAAAAGGGTTCAAATTGGTTAATGACTTAAATTAATGAAGACAAATAATGACTTAAAATAATGTTCTCACGTGATAACTTGAATTACGTGATCGTAGATTTCATTTTGCTTATTAGCTTCAAATATCTAAGATTCTAAGCTACAGTAAAAGGATAACGTGACGTTCAATGTCATTGGTATTTCTAACGAGCTGTCCTATATTTCATAACAGTTACTTATCGTTCCTTAAACAGGTTGTTAATGGAATATAACTGGAGTCGGACGCTTACGATTAATAGTTTTACTCGAGGCAACTTGACTGCAGGTGACACCAAAGTTTGCTCTCTGAATAATGATTCACAAGTTAAAATGCAATAACTGCGGTGAAGTTTATAATCACTCAAATTTTAATTCATCTCTACTACGTCATGAAAGAGAAGTATATTTAATAGCACTTCACGATTTTAGATGCAACCAAAAAGCGTTAAAAAAATTTTGACAATTAGGCAATTTAAATTGACAGTATGGGATTCGCATGCGTTTTTATCTACATTTATTACATATTTATTTATGCGTTTTAAGGAATTAGTGAAAATTTTTCTTGGAGCTTTCGATAGCCGTTAAAACCTATAAGTATTTCTATACTACTATAATAAATGTGAAAGTCTGGAAGGAGGGATGATGTTAGTCAATCACGAAAGAACGGCTGAGAGAAATTGGATGAAATTTCGCACAGAGATAGATCATAGCCTACAGAATACGACATAAGATTCAATTTATTCTGGTTAATCGAGAGGTTTTTTAATTAATTAAAAACTAATTTTCCCGCCAAATGAGTAAGACGTTTGAATTTTCGCCACGCGAATGAGATTAGGCTTAACATGTTTGCGACCATTTACATCAAACGATTATGTTTATTTTAATAGTGTTTGGTGCATTTTAAATTAAACATTATTAATTAATATATTTTTCGCAATTCATTTTGAAGTACTTTTGAATTAAAACAAAGCAAAATAAAAGAAATTAAAAAATTCTTTTTTGTATTTTGTTACCCCAACTTACATTTAAAATTCCCGCTTTTGCATTTCTCCATTTGGAGTCAGACCATCAGTTTTCACACGTATACATCAAAATTTTCATTCATACGAAGTCGCAGGTAAAAGTTAGAATTTAATAAATGGATTAGCGGATTACAAAAACCAACAAGGTATGTAAATAAACTTCCATTGTTTTTATTTTTGGCATACGCTCAAAGTACTTCTAATTGAGTCTTTTGAAATTAATCATATTCTAACGAACTTAACAGAGTTTTAATAGAATCTCAATCTTCCTCTAGTTGAAATATTATGATAACTATTTAGTTTTGACGCCAATATCAATTAATTATATGGTTATAAACTAGCATCGAATACTAGAATAAATCCATATATTCAGTAATTTCATTTCTCTAGACATCTAGTTTATTAAATTATGGAATAGATTGTCATTAGTTGGCATTAAATGATTTTTGAAGTGATGCGTTTTTTAAATAAGAGATTGAAGGTTTTACACACTTTTCTGTAAGAAGGACGCTTATAACTTAATTGTGTTTATTACATACTTATATTGATATTTAATAAACATTTCTTCCTGGTATCTACTTCAATACTTTGAAAATAATTGCAGTATTTTCTACTGATTATTTATGATAACTTATTGTTTTTAATGCTGTTTCGCTATACTTTTGATTGATTTGATAATATAATTAAATAACGGTAAAGTATTGACGATTCTCTGGCGATATTTTTGTTGAGGAATAAAAATTCTGAACAATGGTTGCAATGCCAATTTGGTTTTGGTGCTAAATTTGGAGAGTTTGGGATCTTTTGCTGTAAATTAATTTGTACCAAATTAGCACTTTTTTTAATTATGAAATTCATATATACTGGGAATGTATATACACAAAGGTATTGTTCTTTAATACGGTTTTTTTTATTCCATTCCTTTCCGTCAGTAAGGCGCGAATATCACCAATTGCGAACTAAATGCGAGTCAACAAGTGAAGCGAATAACAAAAAAAGAATGGAATTCTACATTATAATTAAATTTTTCTCGAAATTTTACACTTCTTGGCAATATTTTTTTGTAATACATTAATTAATACAAATGTCTTTGATTGAAATTTACTTGATTGTTCACCTTAAGTACTAAAAATAATGCTTCTATGCATTGTATGCCATTATTAACCATCTTAAGTTTCGCATTAATGCTTTGGTGATATAAAAGCCCAGTGATATTAAATTCCAACCATTTCTTTTAGGTAGACGTATAAGAAATAATACTTAACTCAGTAATCATATGTAACACTGTGAAAACCTTCAACTTAATAAATAACTAATAGCTGGTAGAGATGAAAGCTAGTACAAATACCAAGCTAATACAAAGGCAAACATCAAAAATATTAGCATAACTAAAAATATATTTTGGCCAGTTTCGGTAAAGGTTCCTCGACTCCATTGAAGAATTCGGTACGGTCACCAAAATCATGGCAAATTTTATTACAACCTTAAAAGTTATTTCTTAACATATCTTTATGATTATACCAAGAAGACGTAATTTAAGACATTTTTTAAAAACTTTTGGCATGATTTTTTTGGAGAGATATCACACTTGTTACTTAAATGAAATTAAATTAAATTCGATCATCCCGTTGAATTTTTCACTTATATAATAATTAACCTAAACAAATGGAGTAGTTCTAGCAAACTAGTGTATAACATTCCTTAAAGGTATTCGATGGTTTTAATGGCGACCCACAAACTCCAAGAAGTAATCTCGCCAATTTGACGATTTCAGTCGTCAATCTCTTTAGAAAATATATAATCTGATAATTCCTCGTACTATGACTTTTATGCATTTGAGTATATTGTTATAACTTGGCAAAAAATTTTCTTATAAATGTTTGGTCACCGTTAAAACCGAATTGTACCGCTTGAAGTATGCTTGTTAATAATCCTGTCATGTTTAGACACTTGTCAATCATATGATATTTTTTTATTTAGTGATTCGACAATGTGATGTTGACAAATCAAAACAGGGCACTTTTCCGTTAGCGGGGTAGCAGCGAAAAATCACCAAATATTGTAGAATTACGTTAAATTTCTTATAGTGATTTTAAAGTAAAAATTCACGAAATAATGTAGAAATCTGCCCAATTTCTTTGTCCATTTTGTCCATTTATGTCTTACTCATTTGGCTAATGGAAAAGTATCCAAAATAAACGCGAGTTTTCAAATTGAAACCAAATATCACACTAGCAATGCCTTTATACTTTCATTTAAAGGCTAAGCTTTGATATAGGGCCATTTGGCATTTTCCAAGTTTGGGGATTTTTTGGTAGTTCTTTGTTTAGAGTTATCGGAACGTTACAATTGGAAACGCTTTAGCTGAATTTCGCGCCACTACCGACCATTCAGCTACAATTTGGCGATAATCTAATTTTCGGTGAAAATGACTGTACATCAAAGCTGTTTTCATTTTAATTACTTAGTAATAAGTAATTCAAAAATTATGGTACCAACAGTGATTTGGTTACTGTTGATTAAGTTCTTAGCACCAAATAGTTCTATTGTGTACTTTTCCTGTTTGTCATATTATAAAGCATTAGACATTCTATACTTAATCATGAAAAGTCATGACTGAATTGTTTTGATACTTACATTGGGTATAATCCTATTACGATACCCCTTGGTTTGGCGACTTTATACCGAGAAGCAGTAACTTCATTTCTGCCACAAACACTCGTTGGCTGGTTGCCTAAGCTACGGTTTCTGTTGATTTGTTCAGTTTGGTTCAAATTTGGCGACATTCGTAAATGCATCTTTTTTGCCATGGCGGCATTTTTCAAAATGGTGCCAAAGGATATCATATACTAAGATTTAACCCTTACATCGTATATTACTTCTATTTTCAACTAAAAAAAACTGTACATCATGAAAACTCTCCAAACATTTTTACTTTGCCTTTCTTTTTCTTTAACTCATAGTATTAAACATTAAAAAGTGTCGCTTACATATTTTCTTCAGAAATGTAAATCAGGATGGATAATACTGTCTCTTTTTCTTAACCGGTCGTTTCCGCAAGACCAGAGTATTATCAATTTTCTCGAATCTGTTAAGGAGTCCCAAATCACTCAAAATCCTCGCCGTCACCAAATCGAAATCCAGCTGCGTACTCTCGAGATTTGAAGTCGGGGGACTTTTGATCGTCTGATATTTCTTGGATCCAATTTCTTTTCCAAACGGCACTAATCCTAAAGATCCAACTTCATAGGAATTGATAACCTCGTACTCAATAGATTCTTCCGAGGAACTGTCTCGCAAGCTGTCGTCTGGTGGTTTTGATGTTATTGATCTCGGGTAGCGTTTTGGTGGCGAGTAGTGGTAGGAATAAGGTTTCTTGTAAGTAACTCTATCTCGTTCTTCGAGTTTCCGGATTTTTTTGAGAAAGGATTCCTTAGTCATATCCGACAGTAGTCCCATTTCTTTGAACGGTCGTTTTATGGTAGGAATAGATTTTGGTGTATTGTGCTTTTTCGACATTTTGTTTGGATTAATATAATAGTTTTTTTAATAACAAATGGTATATCTCTCAAATATTTTCTATTTTTGGACATATATCACATAATCAGATTTTTATTAAAAAATCATTGTTTATTCATAAACTATAACCTCTTCCTTCATAAAAAAAGCATAATAAATTTATATTTCCTTCTATTCTATTTCCTGCATTTCTGATGCAAATTGCTGAAGCGACGAAGAGAAAATATTTGATGAATTTTCTTTTTTTATAAAATTATTTCGTATAATTTTAAATTTTTGAACAACTTTAAGTCCTTAATAAATAAGATCTAACTGTCTTAAATTCAATATATATATTTAAATATAAAATAAGTTAAATTAATTTCGTGGTTATCTGTCTAACTGAGATGATGTATGGAATAAATTTGTTTACCAACTATCTAACTCCAAACATTGGTGAGTTGAGTTGATTTAATATGCTGCAACCAAGATATGTTAGAGTCAAATAGTTTTTATAGATTTCTTATGAAATATAATTTGTGAAAGAAGAATAGTAAGTAATATGTAATGCTAATAAAAATAATTATTAATTTTTTTAATTAAATGTATGAAAAATACGTTGACATTTCTTGCATATTTTTGAGAATTTATTTATAATTTCTTGTTAACTGTGTGATAAACAGTAATTTTGAAAAATGTATTATACTGGTTTTGCACTTGGCTAGATATAAGTAGGCTGAGCACGCGTAGAAAGACTAAAAATTGCTGTTCAGTCGATGAAAAGTAATTGTCCCGGCTAGATAAGAGCATGCGGCTGTAATTTATTTTTGGTACTTTTCCGTTAGCATGGCGCAAGCGAAAAATTATGAAAAAAGAGTACAATTCGCTAAATTCTTTTGATGATTTTTCACTTGTGTCCGGCTAACGGAAAAGTACTTTTTTGCAGCGCATGCGTATGTAGAATTTGGCGCTTTTTTATGCAAACAAATTAATCACTTATCATAAATTAAGTTTGACATTTTTTGCTCTTTGATCTTTCTGATATAAGTTTTTTCTTGTCTTTTTCCCATTTCATTTGAATTTTTTTCTATTGTTTTCCAGATTTAGTTTATGTTGTTGTTTTTTACCATTTTTTTTGTTTAAACATCTATTGTTTGAATTCTTATACGCCGTGAAAGAGAGAAATTCAGAAACTCCTAAACAGCAATATTTAGCCAAATATGCCTGAATACATCTTATGAAATTGTGGCAAACATAAATCAATCGTTTCTGTGTATACATTATCTACTGCCCGTCTTACAAATGGCTGATTATAAACCCAGGATAAGGTTGCAAGAAGGATCTGACATGCTTGTTTGAGTTATTATATTTATGACAAGTTCAAATTGCATATTAAAATGGATGGGAATTTTATAGTTTAATGTAATTTTTCCTACCGTTTTTCTTAATTTTTTCTCTGCTATTTGTAAATTGATGGGATAAGAGTAGGTACTTATTAATTAATTGTGAAGGAGCTGAAACTCGCCATATGTAGCAAGCACCCAGGCCAAACTGGCATTGCAACCCTTTAAATCCGATTCTAACTTATGGAAAGAAAAGACGCTTATATTTATGCTAAGTTTAAAGGGGGGAATCGTATTTTAGCTAACAAAACTATCGCCAATGAATCGTCAGTTTTGTTACTGTTAATTAATATATCTCTAATAATGTACCAACCAATATTTAATCAAAAATTTTCTCAATTTTAGAAGATGTCACATTATGTTCTCACTTGCAACTATCTGCCAGAGATTTAAGCCAACTGAGCGTCTCCTGTTTTTTCAGTTGCGCCAACTAAAGCCAAGAGTACGACTTAGCTACTTCATGCGTCACATTCGCTTGCACAACCCCTTTTTACGGGGGGGGGCACATTCACGCACCTCACAGATAGAACACAGAACAACTTTGCCCTAGCCAGTATTCGAACCCGGGAGCCCAGATCATGGGAAGGTCGTGGTACCGCTGTGCCATGACGCTGGTAGATGCCACTTTCAAGTACATAGGACCTTCCGGAATTTCGATCTCTATCTGCACAAATATTATGATTGTTGCAAAAAAATATTAGAAATACGGATTGTTGAATGCAAAATTTCTGAATAAGACCACATATAGGGGTTTTCGCCCCAAGGACAAAAAAATTCCTCCTACTTGTTTGAAAATTCACCGAAAATCCGCCATCTTGGAGGCTAACAAATATCTTTTAAGACAGCAAAAAAAAGTCGGTATTACCACATGACACAAGAAAAGGATAAACATTTGAAATTGGAGAACTGTCATTGTTTCTAAGTCAGGTAAACTGGAAAGAAACATTATCATTGTATATATCTCAGAGAAAATCATTAAGTTGACTATAGATTAAAACTAAGATGAATTTTCCTGATATCTTCAAATCGGATGATTACCGAGTCACAGGTTCTTTATAAAATATATTATTCACGGTAGTTTTTGGTTACACACAATTTATAAAATTTTTAATTTTATATTTCGCTTTTTAACAAGAAATATTACCCCATTTCTCTGGATGGGAAGAAGATGGGAATATAATGAATTTGGCGAATTTTGTTTATCGATTAATGCATAGCTTAAAGAATGTAACTTGATTTGTTATAGATTGTGAAAATTCTTTGTTTCCTTCCTCTTGTAAAACTTGGAATTTTCATATAATCGGTGTTGCCCGTTAAGAGATTATTTCTTAAAAATTATATTTTCTGCGATGTTTGAACGATATTATAAAATTTCGAAGAAATATTTGGAGTTGATATTTACAATTAGTATGTAAGGGATTAAAGTGGAGGTGAGTTGTTTGATGTAGATATATTTGTAGGTTGTATCAATGATTAAAAGCTAGTTAATCCCATTTCCATCAAAATCTGATTGCTGATTGTCACTATAATAATTCGTATCTTCCTTGTTGTATAAATTATGTATGTTTTTTCCCCTTAATATCTTGAAATTAAAGATCCATTAAGGGATTAATTATTGAATAATTCATAATATGGTGTATATATATATATATATATATATATATATATATATATATAAATTAAAATCCTTTTTAATAATAAATTAAAATTATTTGTGAAAACTTAAATAGGATTAGATATGACTTAAAGAACTTGTTTTCAAACATATTTGTGCCCGCTAATCTGATATTTCAATTATTTACCACTTTCTATTTCCAAAAACCATATTTTCTTAATTTATATTATTCAACGTTTTTTTTGTTTGTTTGTTTATTTGCCCGAGCGCGCGCATGTTTGCGTGAGTAATCTTGAATTCAAGAAGTTTAGATGATTCTTACGTATTATCGCATCCACATTGTTAACATTGAATAAAATTCACTGTCTCCAATATTCAAATTTCCATTTTAGCGCCTTAGACGATCGGAATTGGGGGTGCCAATTTGGCGAGTTATATTGAATGTTGACATGGTTGCGATAGTATGTAATAGCCGTTTGGCTTAAAGTGGAACAACTATTAACCTTATTAGAATAAGTTAATGTAATTTTATTGAATTTCCGGTCTAACAAATTCAATACTTTTGACTTCAATAATTTTAACAAATTTAGTTTCACTTATCACAAATTCAATACTATAGTTTACACGATACGTGTCGATTGTAAGGGAAACCAAAATGTGCCAAGTAAAAATTTCCCCAATTTGGCCATTTCAGTTCTCAAACTATATGGTATTTCATTCGTACGTTCAAATTTTTTCTTAATTAATAATAATACTGTTGGTATATTTTTTTATAATTTGGCGAAATTTTATCTTGGCGATGTGGCGATGACTAATCCACTGTTTAACTATGAATCTCCCACTAGGGTTGAGTTGGCAGGTTAAAAGTTTTCATTTTACTCTAAATAAAACATTAATGTTATGGAATCCCACCGAAACTCTTCAATGAACGGAAACCGTCCCCCTGTATCAGACCTCTCCGTCAATTAACAACTGACTCATAACTAACTAACATTTTAAGATTAATTTTTTAACAGAAGATTCTCGTCTTCATGAATTATAAGCCTAAAGATTTGATTAAATGTGCTTAGGCAAGTAATAATAACCACCATTAAATGTAGACATAAAAAGATTACCAAATATCTGTAAATACAAGATAAACACGCTGTCTGAATATAAAAGAAGTAATGCTATGTAAAGGGAGAAACGAGCTTTCAACAGTTTTACATTTAATTATAACAATTTGGCAAATTGTCAATTTAATGCAGTGTTTTTTAAGGAGAGTTCTGAACGATATTGGTGACAAATATTTACATTTAATAACAGAACGACAATAAATATTTCATTTATTTAAAGCAATCTTTCGTTAAATGACCTTCAAACAATGAGTGTGTAAGAAAAGTAACAGAAGCCTTCATCTATTTTTTAAAGTAGTCTGAGGACTTGCCGGGGAACACAAAAAGTGAAATTTATTGTTTCAGATCTTATCCAAAAACAATTGAAATTGGATGTTACTTTAAATATTAAAATTTCGTCTAAAGATATTTTCTACAGTAATATAGCTTTTTTCAGAATAATATTATATAACCAGTATAGCAGATGAGGAATTCAAGACAAAATTTGTATTTATATTAACGAGACATTAAATAAATATAATTTTAAAAATGTAAATGAGACGTTAAGTAAAGTCTTTTTTTATTTTGAGTTACTGCGTTTTGTAGACAAAATATTTGTTTCTCAACAACATTATGCCAACATCAAAATTTTCATTCTGATATTTATAAACGAAAATTATAAACTTTTAATTTTTTATTATGTAAAAACATGATGCTGTTTAGGTTTAAGGTTTTTGAAGCCTCAAATTGCATAGGCAACAAATTTACTATTTATTGTTTTTGGGGTATTAGTTTTCCCCTTTTAGAATCTATAAAATGATAAGGTCGGTTGTCACATTTGGTGACATATCACCCACAAAAAGTTACACCTTGGCATGAGTTTCCGCCATTGCTCGATTCTCGATATATCGACGTATGCGCATTTTGACAGTCAAGTGATTGTTTCAATAGGTTAATGAATTAAATTAATTAAGACAAACAATAATTTAATATGTTGTCACAGGATAACATTATTATATGGCTATATTCTGGCTATTTATTTTAGGTATTTCATTTGTTGGCTGTTATAAAACTAAAATATGTAAAAATGCAGCAACACTCAAACCTGCCGATTAAACTAAAATGCTAAAAGTATCTTTTATCAATTTTTCTTTTCTCAAACACCTCTAAGACCCGTTTTATATGTTAAAAAAACATTTTCCTACATGCAAAATATCCAGGTAAAAATTCATTCGCTATAACTTAACTTTCAAGGAAAAAGAAGAATGAAGGGAAAAAACGAAGACGTGCAGAATAGAAAGAAAAAAGAGAAGATAATGATTTTGATAAAGTTGGAAGCGGTGTAATAAGCAAACACGAATGCATCTCATAAGACAACACAGAAGCTAAAACGAGACGATAATGGAAGAAAACAACCTTTGAGAGTTCCTCGTTAGAAAGAAAATAACAAAAGGACTTTATAAAACACTATCGCAGGATTAATGGACGCAAAAGGCTTATTATTCTCAAGAAAACGAGGATGCAAGTTGACTGAGAAAATTATTTATTCATGCAAAATATGAAGAAAAACGAAGGGAAAACATAAAAATGCTGATGCGAAAGGTGTAGAAAAAGAAAGAATAAAATGTGAGTAAGAAAATAATTTAAAAAAAAGATGATTCCCAGAAAATATTTTCGGGGGAAAAAATAAGAGATAAAGACAGGTGAGAACGGATGTTAGGGGAAGGGTTGATGGCGAAACTGTTCAGAAAGAAGTATTAGGATTCAGGGATGGGTAATTCATGTATAATCGCGTGTGGGTAAGTTAAGTTTTAGAAGAATGATGAATGCAATGCATATCAATTCTGCAATTTTGTAATAGGTATTCTATCTAGAGAAATATTTCAAGTTCAGATACGGATTTTTTTTATGAATTCAAATGAAGTCAAGAATAAAAATTATTCGCCATTTACGCAGAAAACATATTGCTAAAATATTGCAAAAAATTTCTTCATTTGATATGTACAGTGATAAAGTAAAAAAAGTTTGATAATAGTTAAAGGTGCTTTATTTTGCATAAAACACTTGTAAAGTGTATAAGAAATAATTCTTGTAACGAACAATAGCACACTAGTTGTAGATACATAATCATTAACCGTAACAATGTAATGCTGTAGTATAGGACTTACAGAATATAGTTACGTTTTTAGCGTAGCGGGTTCGGATTGAATGGACTTTGCCTGAGGACGGCACAAACAAATTTATTTACAACTATTTAAAAGTATTTACAGGATGACTCAAAGTAAAACTTATAAATACAATCCAGCAATCAACAGTCACTTACAGCGCAAATGCAAGCCTTACGCGCAATAAAAACAGGCTGCAAAACAGCTATCGTATAGCACAGCAAACAGTACATCACAGCGAGCTCGATAATACAACGTTAACAGCAAACGTAAACACATCTCGCTAATAACAAGCGAGAAAAGTATACCGCTATTTCAGCGAGACGCTTCTCTTCCGAAAAAAAAAACTCTCAACTGCCTGAATTATGGCAAACCGTCCCTTTTATAGCCGAGCAAGTGAGTGCACAAAAGGACGCGAAGCTTCATGTGCGATTCAGAGGCTGCCAGACTATTCCTTTCGCCAAACCAACCAGCCTGGTGCAAAGCTCCTTGTCAAACGTCGTTAACTTTGGCATGCTTCCGCGGCTCTCGTCCACTTGTAACAATATCAACTGTAAAAAAAAGTCTTATTTAAATGACTCCTTTGAATTTAACTTGAGAAAAATACTTCTACTAATCTTATCGGAGCATACTGGGTGAAATAACGAATGTAAAAAGGTGTCGAATGTTCTATAACAAACACTAGTACTCGAGTCGTAATTTTGCTATTGCCTTCATTTTGTCACCAAAGTCGCCGAAGTTATCGCCATGTCGCCAAATGATCTAAATGCGGAATAAATGTCGATCATTGTTTACCCATTTATATCTAAAAAAATCTGTCTTCCTTTCCAGTAGATGAATTGAGAAGGAATTACAAATTCACAACTTTATGAATGATTGTTAAACTAGTAACATACAGATATAGATTAACTATATTTATCTAAAAATTAGTTCCTACATTATTGTTGAATTAAAAGTAATATTAAAAAGTTAAATACTCGTTTTTTATCCAATGCACAAAGATACAAACACAGAAGTAATTAATAACGCGTTTTCAGAATTAAAAGACTTGAAAATCAGTTCTACTAAGCATATCATTTTGATACTGCCAAGCTATCAATCTCATAAAATTGTTTATATATTGTATTATCAATGTAAATTAAATGAAATTAATTACATTACTGTAAAAAATCAGTTCTAGACGTTAAACATTTTCTCCATAGTACTAAAATTTATATTTTAAATTATTCCTTCAACAAAAAGTACAAACTTTAATTCCATTTTCTTAAGTGTAAACTTTTATTTTATTTTCCTTAATGTTATTTATCTATTATTTGATATCCTGCTATTTATTTATTATTTTCTGAATGCTATTACCTCATAATTGTTCAGTTCCACAACGTACAAAAAAAGGAATTACAAATTATTAACAAACTTAAAATGATTTATTTTATGGGGGGGGTCTTTGAAATTTTAGAAGCATAAATTAAAAAACGTCCATGGGGGAAAGGCATTTTAAATCCACAGTTTTCATAAAGTCATAACTCACACTTTAAGGAATTTTGTTTATCTCATGAAATATTTTTCTGATAAAATATATTAGTACTTACTATCTCGTCAAGATACTTAATCGCAAAATATTCACGAAATCCTGCCTTCTTAAGTCTAGTACAAATCCGAAATCGTTGCTTCTCGTTAGGTTATATAAGGGAGCAAAAATATTGCTTGAAACATATTTTTGCCATTGTTTTCAAATGTAATTCATAGATTCTATTTTGTACAGAAACTACACCATAACAAAAGCCATTTACTTCATGTTCCTGCTAACCCTAAAAAGAGCATTACGGCACTTCTTTTCAGTTTAAAGCCCTTCTGTTCCTCTGGGATCTTGTTACAAACATTGCTTATCCAATTACCCTCGACAGCAGAGTTTTCTTTCTTATAGTGCAAGTATTTATGACCACTTCCAGAAAATATTTTATCTTAATTATGAACATGAAGAGGAAAATATGCCAGTAAATTTTCGCCGTACTAATGATATAAAACAATATAAATCTGAAAATGTTTATTTCATATCATATAAAAGAAGGTTTTTGTGAAAGGAAATTTTTGGTATTCCAGTCCATAAATTTACTCGCGTTCTTTTATTGTAGTTAATATCCGTTATGGTAATTTTGAATATCGATTTTAATATATTGTTACAAACTTGGAATAATTTTCCTGCGCAGTAAATCTTATGGTAAGGAATCTAGTTTTTCAGATATGGTAATGAATGCCATTAGTCATATTCGACGACAGAAAAGAGGAATCCAGATTATTCAAGAATCTTGGCAATAAAGTTTGAGTTTTGATGTAGGTAGAGAACGTTCTGTACTACATCACGGGAACTATAAAAAATGGAGTCGTGTTAGGCAATAGAGAGAGTAAATGAGTTTTCTCTCAATGTTTTGCGTAGCTACCTTTGTTTAATATCAATGTTTTATTTGTGTACTGCAAACATAATTTTTTGTGCCCTTAAGTTGTGTTTTACTACTATGTATTCAGATTTTTGTACCGTATAAAATATCGTATACCTTTACTAAGCTTGTTAAACTTTTTCACATACTGTCCATCCAACGTTCGGAATAGGCTGAATGTGTTCAAAGCAATATAGAAATATCCGAAGAACGTAAATCAAATTGCTTATCTTTTCAAACTATTTTTATCCAATAATCTGGTGGGTAAATAAAAAAAAACAAATATAACAAAGAGTACTGCACTTTCATTCTGAAAAGCTTAGAAAAATTTGTTTCCAAAAACTTCAAAGAGCAATCACACAGGAAACATTATTTTATAAGGGAGAGTGTCACCCCAAGACATTCTAAAAAGTGTTATACTAGAAAACGTCTTCCATGGCACTGGCTCTCGTTATTAGCCTTTTACAGGAATTTAGCATTTTTACAGAATTTATCTTATCAACTTGAAGAGTTATTTCGCAATTAATCCTACCATGCGATAATAGCATTCCAAAATCATTTGTGATTTAGATGCATTTTTCTAACCCGATTAATAACGGAATTTGTAAAAAAAAAGAAAAAAAATTAAATACAAAATTCCAAATTAAATTTCATATATTTAACACAATGCTCTCTTGAAAAAACGCTTTATAAGTTTTAGGAGGTACAGACCGGCAGATAGTTAACGTCTCATTGGATTCTGTTCAAAGTTTGACGGACGTCTACATTATTGATGTTAACTCAGTGCACCGAATCTTATCTACCAATCTTTCTCGTTTTGTAATTGTTTTGCTAAATTATATTCCAGCAGCCTGACAGCTATAATTCCTTATAAAAGTTTGCTCAAAATTTGATAGAAATCTACAAATTTGGAATATAGACAGTACACGAAATTTCATCCGTCTGACTAAAAACATTTTTGACTTATCTTGGTCACAGAAAGACAGACGAACATTTTTCAAAAATGGCTTTTAGAATTTAGGGGCTTGGCTTTCTGGCACAAAGGTAGCTCGTCTTTCTCGTGTTTTGGAAGTCTTCTGTGTACAATCTGTGAAATGTGTGAATGTGCCCCCCCCCTCTGTGAAAATGGGATGTGCAAGCAAATGTGGTGAGTGTGTAGTTAGGCCGTATTCTTGACCCTAGTTGGCGCTACTTCAGAAACAAGAGACGCCCGTTTCGACTTAAATGTCTTGCTGTATCAGCGGGGGTCTTGTCCATGGCAAGTGCCATAAGTAACAGCAACAGAATTCAGGGAGGTTCAAAATGTAAAGATTCGTCAAGTCATTTACTTCGAATTATTTGACCTGTAACGACTTTCTTTGTATTATTTTTACGAGAAACTGTAGTCCTTTTGGAATATATTTTTGGTAGCAAAATCCTACTGTTTATGAATTTAATTTATGAATTCTACCATTTGGTACAGAAAATGTTACATAAATAAAAAAAAATTCTTTCATGCTGATATTAACTTTGAAAGGAGTATTTCAATGTTTCTTTGCTGGTAACGATTCTTGTATTCCTCTGAGATCTTGTTATAACTGTTGTTTATTCAGCTGCTCAAGAAAGCAGAGTTTCTTTCTCATATTCACAATTATTTATGGGCAACTTCTAAAAATATTTTATCTTAATCATGAACATCAGGAGGAGAATATTCCAGAACATTTTCTCCCTAATGGTGCCAGAAAGCAAATCTGAAATTGTTTATTCCCTACTGTCTTGAAAATGATATTTCATGAAAGAAATATATTTAAAAATTATATAAAATCCCCGATTCTTTCTTCTTTATCTCTTTTGTCATTCATAATTATCTTTTCCCCTTGCACTCAAGGAAATTTCAAAAATAACACTTGAAATTCACAAACCGTGTTATTTGCTTCTGATATAATTTGAACTTTATGCAGGGAGGGACCTAAACTAGCAATTACGACATATTAAACAAAAGCCATTTTAAAATCAGAGGATGTATTTGAATAAAAGCTTGCGTCTCATCTTTAATATATCATCATTCACATATTATTAAGAAGGAGATTATATTCATAAAAAGCAAGAATAAATAAATAAAATTCTAATCTGATAACGTGAATTTCAAGTTATCATGTGAATATATTATTTATTTAAAACCACGTGGTATCAATCTAACAGAACAACATGTTCTCACATGACATATTTCACGGTCACCAACATTTAGAAAAGCAGTGGTTTTTTACCACTTTAAAATCAGTCGGGCTTTATTTTTTTTCTCTTGAAGTCAGAACTTTTTCTTGAAAAACTAGTTAAAACAATCATGTAGCTATCACATTAAGTATACGTCGGTATTTAGAAAACAAATATATATTTTTTTCAAATCTTAAAATAGTTCTAGCTGAAAAAACATTTTTTTAGAAAATTGAAATTTATATGTATATAATACAAAAATTTTCATGCCCCTCTTTGGTGTTTCGCGTTCATTCCAATTTTCATCTCTGTACTTATTCAGGCACTAACTTTTTATGATTTTCAATCGGTTGGGAGAAAGGACTCTAAAACACAAATTCGATTTTTAGATACTATTAGCCTTATACCAGGAATTAATCGCCAAATAATTTCGCCAAGTATAACACTGTCGATTCAGTAAAATATTGAATTAACGCCAAAAGTTGGTATTTCGTAATTATCTTACACCTACGTCGTATAAGGCATTCCAGGCATGAAAATTTATTTATGAATACGGGAAAAAATTCAGGGGAAACCACTGCTGCTGGTTTTATGCTACGGTTAACTCTATATTAACAATAATTTCTTTCTTAATCTTTTATTATCAAGTAACAACCATACATGAAGAAGAGTAGCTGACAGGAAAAAAAATAACTATATTTTATAAAACAGTTATAGAAAAAAAATGTATTAAATACTGTGTAGAAACGAATTTAAGATTCTCCGACCTGCACATGTCTCAAACCTGTCCCATCTTCTTGCCTTTTTTATCATTTCAATTTTTTTCAAGTTTATAAAGTAAAAAAGTTCTTTTCATACATTCAAACAGCAACTTTGTGTCCATCCCTCCCTCTTTTTCTCGTGGTAAGTAAAATCTCCGAATGCAGTTTTACGGATTTTTTTTTCAGAATAAAGTGCTATAAAAATATTTTGGGAAAGTTTTCGAGGAAAGGCTTTTGATTCAGAGTTTTTATTTTAAAATGCGGGAAAACTTAAATGCTTTGGAATGACTCTAAAAATAGATTTTTTACTGAAATATGAATTTACTTCAAGTCTTTTAGATGTTTGAAGTGGCTGTTTCTATGAAATATTCCTTTTTATATATTTTAAATAAAAAAAAGATTTTATTTTAGTGAATAATTCTTTCTAATTCGACCTTTTATTTATATATAATCTGTGTGCGTGTGTTTGTATGTTATTTTCTTAGAAATAATGAAATGTTTTCATGAAATAATATCTAAATTTTCGTTTTGAGTCTCAACTGGATAAATAATAGATTGATAAGGTAATAATTTCTGACATGTTTTTTTATCTTACCATGTATACACATCTGGGTTTCCAATGATTAAATTCTCGAGATAATAAAAAAGGTACTAGCGTTAATAATATAACAGATAACACCAGTCATAGCAACATCAACAGCAAATGCTTAAGTAGTTTTCATATATAAACATCTTTCATCTTAATAAGATACATTTTTCCATGCTTAATAAATAATTTCCAAAAATAAAGATTAAAATGAATGTATATAGAAATTTGGTAGATAATAATTAATTGCAAATTCTATATATGTATGAGTTAAAAAAATGCAGTTCCGAAACTAAAAGATTAATTTAACCCATGTCATCCAATTGAAAATACTTGAGTTTAACGGTCTCCTGAATAATCAGTGAACGGATCCATTAATAGGATGGGTTCGAATTCCTGGGGGTCGCGTATTTCTCCCTCATGATTAAGCTCTGGGTCCAGATATGTAAGTTGAGTAGAAACTCTACTTGGGGCTTCGGATGTCGAGATTAAATCGGATGCCGCAAGATAAGTGGATGTCGTATTAGGATTCTGCTATTACTATTAATGTTTGTTTTATTTCTCTCTCTCTCTGGATTTCCCGGATTGATTGATTGATTTCCTGAGCTCCTGGGATGTGGATATTTCTCTGAATATTGCAACAATTTTGTAAGATGAGACATTACTTCAAAATTATTATAGTGAAAATTAGAATTATAATCAATAATGTATCATTATTAAAATTAATATTTTATACAAAATATTTTTAACACGAAATTAAAATTATCGTCTAAATTTGTGTTTTAGTTAAAATCAGATATATAATCTGATTTATATATCTGAACATATTTATATATCTGAACATATTTTATAAATCAGATATATAATCTGATTATTATACATGAACATATAATATGTGGTATATTATGTGGTAACATAATATACCACATATTTGCTGGTGACAATGATTCAACCACATATTTGTTGGTGAAATCATTGTCACCAGGAAATATGTGGTTGAATTTCACCACGCATATGTTTAAATGCAAGTAAAGTATTGTTAAAAAATTTGCTATGACCTCAAAATTGTTTGTATGTTTAAAACATGGTTGAATAAAAAACGGAGATTAAACAAAACAGCCCAATTTGAATAAAATTCAACAGAACAATTAATATAAAAAATTTAATGCCAATTTTTATTTCTGTAAGCAAAAAAATGTTTTATTGTAGTTCCTTCTTATTTAATAATTACAATTATTATAAATAATTTATCAAAAAAAATTTGTTTTTCGAAAGAATTCAGCTCGTATTCCTCACCTTCACATGAAAAATACTGCAATCCTCGCATTCTACCGATTGAACTACTGCCTGCTGATTTCAATTTTCCTCTCAATCTGCTAAAACTCTATCTAAAGTATTAAAAATGAATTAAATTTAATAAATGATTTAACATTTGATTAAACTGTATTAACATCGAGTGTCATCCCACTACAAGTTTTAAAAAATGCATTCGAACTTGAGTGGATGAATAAAAAATTTATTATTAACGATTGAAAATTCGAACAATATATATATATGGGAAGTTTGAACTAATAGTAGGAATTGAAAAATGGTAAAAAAAGGTTCAATATAAGTAAAGAAGCAGATTGCCTTTAAATAGTTCAAAATTGTTTGATTGATGAAGTCGAGATTAGTATTACAATATTCAATTAGGTTTGGAGAGAAGATTTCAAAAGATTTTATTTTTTAAACGATAGTTATTTTTATTAGTATAAGGATAAATTGGGAAATTTAAATATTCAAATGAAATTATTTAAATATACATGTAGTTCTTGAAGTAAAAGCATATTTTGATGTAAATTTCAACATTTCTTTATAAAAATTAGGATTGCTCAAGAGAAAAAATTACAATTTTTAATTTTTTTAACATTATATATGTAATGTATTTTAGAGTACAATTAACTATTATATAAGAATTCTATTTAAAAAATAATATTTTTGTGTGTAATATATAAAACTGCCGGCTTTCTAGCACCGAGATAGCGCGTTTTCCTCGTGTTCGAAGTATCACGGATTCGAGTGATGTTTCGGGCGTGGTTGTTCTTCTGTGTGCTGTCTGTGAGGTGTGTGAATGTGCCCCCCTGTAAAAAGGAGCTGTGCAAGCAAATGTGGTGAGTGTGTCGCGATGTCATACTCTTGGCCCTAGTTGGGGCTACTTCAGAAACAAGAGACGCTCCTTTCGGCTTAAATCTGCTGCTGTATCAACAGGGGGCTTGTCCATAGGCAAGTGCCATAAGCAGCAACAACATTTATTAAATTACTATGAAATTTCGAATTTTTTCAAAAAAAAGTTACACTAAACAATAATGAATCCACTTCTAGAATATTCAATATCAAATCTATAGTTCGTAATATTATGCAGAACATAAGGTATGGTGACTTGTGATAAGCCATGGTGGTAAGTGGTGACTTGGTCGTCTTGGATTTGGAACCGGAGAGTTGCAGATTGGAAACTCAATTGTACAAAAGAGCCGTTGTGTAAACTAATCTGTCCGTCCGACGGCTTAAACCCGTCGGGGCCAAGCGTCCTCCTGGCTATGTGATGTCGTAGTTTCGAGGGGTGGTGTAAGCTCAGGTGTCATCCTCGTCATTTGACCTCGATTCAGAGGTACGAGGCCCATTCCGAAATAGCCCGAGGGTTACTTTAAAGTGGGTCATTAATATAACTAAACTAAAAAAACTAATCACCATAACGAAACGTGCAATTATAAATTCCATTATCTTGATTATTTTTTGAGATGTGACTATAATTATGAAAAAAAACCTCTTTCTACGGAACATTCATTTAAATTTTCTAAATGATTATAAATAAACATCAGTTACATTCCAATAGTTTGCTATACTTTGCTTTCTAATTGACATTGATACAAAATAAAGATATCGCTAGAAACAGATACTCGTATATTTGTTTAAACAACAAAAACAGAAATAAAAAAAAGATATGAATTTCCATTCCAATTCGTGTTTTGAATCTAGTCGGATACTGTACACTCATAATAAAAATGACAATCTAACTAGCTTACATAGAAATATTATAGATTTTTAAATATTTTCTTTCGTAAAATATTTATATTTCTCTCTCTCATGTTCTTTATTGATCTTTCTTTTCAAAGGCAACCATATATGGCAGCTGTTTTCTAAATAAATTCAAAGAAAAGAATATACTTGTAAAACTGGGCTGAAAAAGCATGTACCTGAGGAACATGTATAATTCATACGGAAATTTGCTTCTTACATTTGGTGAATTTGAACTATTCGGATAGGTTTTTTCCAGCTGAAGAGGTAGAAAAATCGATGAAAAAAATCGCATAGTACGGGTTTTGATAATGTTCGATAGATAGATAAATAATGTATTGATGAATTTTCAGCTTCATATTTTTAATATGATTTATCTGAGATAGGAATTATGAGCAATTTAGATTACCCTAAGGATATTCAAAACGTGCTAAAAAACTATTCTTAAATTATTTAATAACAAATTCTCTACAATTTTAAATTAAGGATTTTAATCTTTTTTTTTTTCGATTTTTTTGAGCACATATTAATCATAGCTACAAAGAAATTGCCCCAACTCTATTTAAGCATCTATGGTAATTGAATGATCCTTGTCTTGATATCAGAGATCAAGGCTCAGCAACTCTAACATGACATAAGTTACGCTTCAAAGTAGATGTAACTAAACCCGACATGATTATCAAAGATAAGATCAGATGAAATAAAACATGAGTTTATTTATTTATCCGAAAACCTCTTATCTAACTATATTTATCATGAAAATGGTAGGCCAGCGAAAGTTTATCAGAAAGTGTTAAAAGCGAAGTATCTGAATGATCGCTGTGTTAAGCCTAGTTTCAACGACATGAGAATCTTCGAACGGGGTACGCGTTTCCTCGTTTTACCCCTCTTTTGGTTTCTTGGGGCCCTTTGATGCTTGGACACTTTATCGACAATTTTTGGAAAAACATCGGACGCGTCTACAGACAGCAAAGCATCCCAAGAAACCCCAAGAGGGGTAATACGGGGGAACTCATGGCTGGTCTGAAGATTCGATGGGTCGTGTAAACGCCGCTTTAAAGATCAAAAATAAGTTTTAATCTTAACGGTCATCACCAGCATTTCTACAGCAAGTGCGTCCTATCTTTGGAGGTCAGGTAATTCGAACCCGCAAAATTGCCATGCCTCTCAATAAAACGAAAACTAATTATCAAACCGGAAACTACTCATCGTCATATTTTTGATGATTAAAAGTTCTAAGAAAGTATTATTACATATCTGATAACCGTAACCACAAAATAGTTATTTCCAAATCCTAGAGAATTTCAGGCTATGATCGCCACAATAGATCTCTTTTTTTAATTACAGCCCCCCTCCCCGGTATCATAGAACTAAGCCGTATAAACAGGTATTATTGTGACCGGATGCTATGCTCATTAACTACTCAAATTTTTGAATAAGAAATCAATGGCCAACAAAAATTTAAAGTAACAGGTTAGGAATCTTTCTTATCCTCTCCTTGAATAATTTTAAATTTCCAGGGTATTGTAATATTGAATTAAATTTACGATTCGAGTTGATGACTTTTTCTTATTTCTTTGAGTTCGACACATTCTGTTATATAATGCTGGACTGAATCTATTTCCCCACATTCAGATGTACTTCCGAAACCCCAATAACCCTTTAACTGAAATTATAGCTAAGTGCTAATTTATATCCATTTCCAGAAAAGCTCAACCCCATTCATTCCATTCTCCAGAGGAGGCATGTCCCAACATTAGAGTAGATACAGGATATTTGGCACCATTGTTTTTCTCACCAAATATACGAAAGCCAACGACTATGTTTAAGAATTATCTTCATTTATGGGTGATAAGTTAAAACATGTTTAATCGATAAATTCAGATTTAACTAAGTACGAAACTCATGCAGGTTATATTTTTAGTCTGTCTAATCCGTGACAGAAGTAAATATCGCAGTGAAGAAAATTCATTTTCACTAAAAAAAAAAATTAATTTGCGGCAGTCAGCCATCAACACACATAATAAAATATTGAATCATGCAAATTTGATGAGGAAATGCAAAGGTAAACTATCATAAAGAACTTCATCTGAGGCACTTAACCTTCCATCTTCAAAACAACAAAAAACTACCATGGAGAGACAGACGTTATCAAACGGGCAACTTCAAAATGACTTTGCAGAATGCGATGTACTTAGCGACAAACTTATTTTCCATGCACCTTGAGAAAGAAGATGAATAAAAGAGCTTCCATGCTGCCATCTATTTTTAGAAAAGCTTTGGAGGAAAAAGTGCTGCCACCTAATGAGATAGAAAATATGATGGATAAATAAAGGCACCTTCCGTAAAAAGATGCTTGGCGATAATTTCGAGAAAATGAGGAAGATGCTGGCGTTAAATTAGATCGGTATGTTAATGCTGTTCACTATATATAGCATCAGTGAAACGCTTTTCGTGATTGGCATATAAACTTAGGCATGAGAAAGAATAGTTTCTTTCTTTGATTTAAATATTGAAATATTAAATGCGAGGAAAGATTGCTTAGTAAAAAGATTCTAATATTTATATAAAATTAGGCAAAAACAAAGTTTTAGCATTGGAAAAGGTGTTCCAAAATTAACGCACGATTAAATTTTTCCACCATTCATGCAGTAAAGTGTTGGCAATCCTATTAATTTCAATTTGACAGTTCATAGTTCAGGGTTAGTAAAAATGGTTTTATATGAGAAAAACGTGTTTCTATTTCTGAACAAGATTTCAAAAATAATGAAAGTCTGGTGGAATCTTTGAGAATTAGACCTTTAGATAGTGGGATTCAACAACAAAGGATTACTTTTTGTAGGATTAAAGGAGGTCATTCAATTAGGCTCCAAAAAAGTTAAGCCTCTTTTATGCAAAATGGCCCTGGAAAAAAATGTCCACAAAATAGCAAAGATGTGGACATCCTGTGTATTTTACGATTCAATAAAAATAAAAAAATTTAAAGAATTAAACTGTTTTTTAATTCTTACTATTAGTTCACATGCACTCTCTCTATATATATCTTGTTCAAATTTAAATCGTTAACAAAATATTTTTATTCCTTAACGTTCAAATAAATTTTTTTGAAATTGTAATGGATGACACTTGATGTCAATACAATCTTTTCAATATTTTAATTCATAAATTAAAATCTTTTAATTTTTAATTCTTTAAATAGAGTTTCATCAGTTACTAATGAAAATTGAAATTCACAGGCAGTAGCTCAATCGGTAAAATACAATTGATTTCAGTATTTTTCATGTGAGAGTGAAGAACGCAAGTTCAATCATTGCAAAAATCAATCATTTTTTGATAAATTATTTGTATTAATTGTGAATTTTTAATAAAAAGGAACTAAAATAAATTTTTCTTTGTTGACCTAAATAGAAGTTGACTAAGCTTTTTTTATATCACTTGTTTTCCTTTAGTTCAAATATTGCGTTAACAGGTTATGCTATGATATAATGCTCCTTTTTTACAAGTCCTAAATTATCATCTGTCAAATGCTTTTTTAAAAGAACAGCCAGCATTTTACTGCACAAATGGTAGCAAATTCAATTGCTCGGTTATTTTTGAACACTTTTTAAACTTTATTCTCACCAAATCTTTATCGTATATTTACCTTGTAATATATGCATAATACTTAATAGCATTGTTTTTGAATCGATTGGCTTTCTGAATTAATCACTTATACGAAAAAATATGTTTGAATGTTCATTTTCTATTGTAAATATTGAAGTTTTAAAAATATAATAGCTGCCTTTAATGACTAACTGTTTTCCCATCATATGAAACTAAGAATTAACTTGTAACCTTTAAATCGTTCAATCCCTAACCACTGACCAATGAATCAGTTTTTTTTATTTCATTTGAAATTAATGGTACCCATGATGATAAAAATGCTATATATGGTTATTTTTTTAAAAATCATCTTTACTTTAAAAAAAAAACAAGTTTCAAAGAGATTCTTTTATTATATAATTACTGAGAGGAGGACGTTGAGCGGACGTCTGAAGAAACTATTAAATAAATTATTTAATCCTCCGATTTCGCCAATTTTTATTTCATATGAAATTTATCACCTTATATCTGTTGTTTGCTGCATGCATAAATAGTCATAGTAAAGCTCAAGTCATATTAAAATAAACTGAAAAATATGAATAATCAATCATTTCATTGTTTTTTGTATTTAGTTATGTTAACACCTTCATTTTCTCCTTATTTTGCATGTAAACAGAGTAGATCAGAAATTAAATATCTTATAAAATCTCGAAGAATTAAATTTCGTTTCAACAATAAAGCGTATTTAGTTTAAAAAATGTTTTTAATATAGTTGTCAGGATTTAGAAATAATAGTATTTGTTAAAATCGCAGTTTCTAAGATTTCAGAATAATTTTTAAATTATTTTTATGCATTAACACCTTCCAAAAAAAAGTGTAGAGTTTCGTTATGTATTTATTTGATTTTTTTTAAAATTTCTTCTTTTGTACATTTTTATTTGCCAAAGAATATTTGTATTAAATTGACAGTCCTAAATTGTACTGTATTGCTTGTTGAGTATTATCACACGCAATTTTGGCTTTATTCTTAATGTGGGAAAAGTGTTTTCTGGTAAAATCAGAAATTATTTAACTAATAACCATTCTGTATAATAAGTTTCGAAAAATCATATATAAATTACTTGTACAAGTTTTGTTTATTACTCATTTTAAACATAAACTTTTTTACTTATTGAACTAGACCCAAACAAAAAAAAACATGCTGGCATCATGGCATTGGGGAAGAGCGTTGTGCCCGTGACATGGGAGTCCCGGATTTCAGTCCTGGTTCGAGCATGGTTGTTCTTTACCCTAGTGTTCAATCTGTGAGGTGTGTGTAAAGAGCCTCCTTCCCCTATAAAAAAAAGGTTGTGCAAGCGAGTATCCTCTTCATATGAGCTATAAATCCGACTTATGCCCTCGGTTGCTAAGGGGACATTACCCTTAGAAGCTACTGCACTCGCTTGGCTAAAATTGATGACTTCATCAGTGAGCTTGTCTATGCCAAGTATCAAAAGTAACAAACTAATAACACCCTAGTTTAAGAGGATCGTAAAATTCAAAATAAAGAAAAATTACAATTTCTAAAACCTTATTGAAATTGGTTAACACAAAAAATGTAAATTGACAGATTAGCGTAATAAAATTGGTATCTACAATAAATAAATAAATGAACAAAGAAAATTAAAAATTGAAATTAATTGAAGTCATTAACCAATTGAAACAGGCTTGAAACAATCATGTAATTACCTGAATACGATTGAGTCGATATATCGAGAAGCGGATACATGGCGGACATTCATGTCAAGTTATAACATTTTGTTGGTGATAAGTCGCCAAATGTGGTAATCATCTTTACAAAAAATTCGTAAAAGTGGAAAATTGATGTCCTAAAAGCGATAAATCACCAATTTACTGCACGTTCATTTTGTGGATTCAGAATCCGCAAACCATTAATTATTCCATGTCCTCACATGAAAAAAAAATTATCGAGGAAAAAATTGTAACAACATTGCCATTGACTTAAATTTTGGAATTACAAATTAAATTTCTATTATTAAATGATTTTTTAACGATAAATTGCCAAATGTGGCAACCATCTACATTATTTTCTAATAACCCTAAAATCGAAAAATGGATTCCTCAAAAACGATAAATCGCTAAATTGTTACCTACATATTTTGAGGCATAATTCAAAAACCTCAAACCAAAACATCGTGTTCTCAGATGATTAAAAAAAATAATTAAAACCGCCAAGAAGAATATCTGAATTATCAAAAGATTTTTCTTTAAAATGGCTCAACTGAAAAAATGAGCTTTTCGACAACCTACTTACTATAAATATAGAGTGTGAAGAGTGAAAATTAACAAAATGTGACAACACTATCCGTTTTTAGAAATATGTGGGAAGAAAAACGGTTACCACTTAATGACATTGAAAATTTGAAGGATAAATTAAGAGAAAAAAAACTTTTTTTATAAAAAGATGCGCTGGCGATAATTTCCAAAAGACTAAGAAGAGATTGGTACTAAATTAAAATATATTATTTATTGATGCTTTAAATATAAGACAAATAAAAAAATTGGTGGATATTGAACATTTAAAATGCATCTGTCTTAAGTTACTCTTTTAATTTCGATAATTTCGTTAAGAGTGGAGATTAAAACAGATAAAACTACTTATTATAAAGGTTTAAGTTTTCTTAATGTATTTTAAATTATTTATCTGCCTCTCGCGACTACTTTATATGTCCTTAATAGCTGTGTTTTATTTAAATAAAATCCCTTTTGCATTAAGGTTCTCTCAATAAAGGTGGAGTTCCCTTAATAAAATCGGATGTTGTGATATTATAATGCCATTAAAAGCCTAAGTGTCTAATAATCCATTTAAAATGACTCATTATCTTTTGTAGTAATATAATTTCATTTTCTGACATTCCACGTAAATTGATTAGAGTTGGGAGAATGTATGTGGTTAAAGATTTGAAGAAACAATGAAAATGGTTTAAATTTCATTTGAATAATTTATTTGGTCAAAATATTTTTAAAAAAATTATTATAATTAAGAAAATAATTGCATAGCAATGAACTTGCTGTCATTAAAAATATCTTTTGAATTAATTTAAAATTTAAATTTCATCTATAATATTTTAGGACGTTATAAGCGTAGGAATTTCAATTAATTTTTAATTAATTATAACTCTAATTTTTGAATTTTTAAAAATTGCTTCAAAATGGATTTTCTCGCCCTCATGAAAATACATGTGCCTAATTAGTAAACTAGAACTTACAGATTGCTTTGTATATCACCGGTACACGTTGTTGTTGTTGTCACTTATGGCACTTGTCATGGACAAGCCCCCTGCTGACACGCGCAGCAGATTTAAGCCGAAAGGAGCGTCTCTTGTTTTTGAGGCAGCACCAACTAGGGCCAGGAGTACGACTTGGCTACACATTCACCACATTTGCTTGCACAACCCTTTTTTTACAGGAGAGCATAATCACACATCTCACAGATAGCACTCAGAAGAACAACCATGCCCAAACCGGGACTACCAGAACACGAGGAAGACACGCTACCTCTGTGCCAGAAAGCCGGCTTCGGTACACGTAAAGACATCATTCATAAGTAGAGACGGAACATCAAAAGCGTTATCCTCAAAATATTCTTCTATACTCTCCTGCAAAGATATTTTTCTCCACTTTCCCAAAATTTGAAGGTAATCAACTTCCTTGCCTGGTATTTTGGACCAACAATTTTGAACTACTGACCTTCGGTCCAAATGCGAATTAGGCATTTTTACTGAATATATTGTGAGAATCTGCAATTCTTTCTTTTTCGACAAATTGAAACAAAGTTTTGACAGGAATTTACAGTTGCAATCACAAAAAGACATATTGAATTTAATCAATGCATGTTTTAGAATTTGTTAATTATTGTGTTTACAGATATTCAAAAGTTTACATCTATAGAGGGTCAGCCCTTTGTTTGATTCAGTTCCAAATTTAATAGGTACCAAAGCTTTTAGATATTAAAGCTGCATACCCGACCTTCAGATTTTTTTTCAAGCTTCAGACTTTTTCAAAGCTATAGATGACCAGCTCAGATTCAAATTTAAAAGGTGCCTCCTCTTTTAGATAATAAAACTCTGTATTAAACCTCTAGATTATGTTGTTTGTCCAAGTTTCAGGCTTTTCTATATAAGAATTCTATATAAAAATTTTGGACTTAAATATATTAATTTGTTATTTATTCTCTCTCTCTGTATATCTTGTGAACAAGTAAAATCAAAAATCAATAGGGTTAAGTTGAAGAAATATTCAGTGTCGTCTTTGAAATAATCTTCAAATTTCTTTCAAAGTTTAAATGGCCTCTTTTCATAAGTAACGTGTTTTCTTGAGATGAAATACGATTTTTACTGAATTAATCGATTGAGATTTGATGAATGTTTAGGTGGTTAATCCTTTGAATCCTGTTAATAATACCCGAAAATCGAATTTAGGTTTGTGGCGCTTTCTTCTAAACCAATTGAAAGAAAAATTTGACTTTAAACTACACTCTTATTCACAGAATCGCGTTTTAAATTTGATACATTAAATCATTGCATTTTTGAGTCACGTGTTTATATGTTTCTGAAATTTCGGACCACCCAACGGTCATCTACTTCTAGAATTGGCTCAAAAGCTAGTTGTTAAAATGTTTCTTAAAAGGCTAAATTATATATCTTAAATCTGTATACCAAATTTCATCTAACTAGCCCTATTCATTTTTAAATTATTGTGTTAACTTATATTTGAAATGCCAAGACAGACGAACTTCTTAATTACGTTTGATGAAATTTACCATATACAAAATTTATTCATTTATCTTAAAGTGAAATTTAATTAGCGTTGTCTTAGACTGACAGACGGACTGAGGCATATTTTCTTTAAAAAATTGTTTTTTGACTTCAAAAATGCTCTGAAAATTGGAGATTTTTACAAATATTGTGCTCAAACTTTTTTGTCGATCACAATACTTTCTTTATACTTCCAATATGAGAAAGTAAAAAACGAAGAAACCAAAGGTATTCCTTATTCCAATCCAATATGCTCATAAATATGTTGTTTAAAATAATTCAAAGACACAAACGCTTAGATATGTAACATTAATGAAGTGGTCTTTTGATTGATCAAACAAAATAGCAAACATGTAAGCAATATAGCAAACATGTAGGTACTTTATACTATGCGTAGTGTAAAATGAAGTCTCATGAAAACGTCTGTACGTCAGAACCACAAAAACTCTGGAAATAGTTAAAGGATATTGGAGGCATTTATAACATTTTTGTGGAGCATTTATTGCGGAAGGTCTTAGTACATTAAAGTGACATCAAGATTTAAAAAAAGGAGTTTTATAATTGCTATTTTAACATTGCACTTATCCGCGCATACACGAAAACTTCAAACTGCGCATGTGCAAATAGCAAAAGCTGTAATATGCAAATGCGAAACATTTTTACGACTGATTTCAATCATTGATTTAAATCTCACTATGCTCTTCAAAAAGAGGAAACTCATCCTTGTCCGAAAGGGGAAAGAAACGTTCAGTTAGCGAATATCAGAGGTAATGACGACACTTAGGGAACGAAAGTCCTTTCATGAGCAAAATAACCTTCTTTCTTTACATCCCAATGCAAATGAATTGCGGAAACGGAATGAATTCCTGAGGAGAGAAATTATCTCCTGTGTTTTATCTATGGATATATCATATTTTTACCTTCGTAACAGTCTATATATTTCTGAATGTGTGCTATAAAAATAGTTCTATAGCTTTTTTTTTGATAGTTTCTAAATATATTTTAATGGGGATTTTTTCATGTTGAGTAACATGCATATGTCATGTTGGGTGGAGGTTGGACTTAAGTTTAAAGCTAATTTTACTTCTTTGTGAGTCTTCTTTCCTCGAGTGTGTGGCGACTGGCGCTCGTTAAATCTGTTCGTGGTCGCAAAGTCCTTCGTATCGAGAGTAATATCACTGCAGGTGCTGGATCAGAGGGGATCGTTCTCTGTTCCAGATCTAAATTACGATCTGAGATGTAAGAATGAATTTGCATGAATGTAGTCTGCCCCCCTAAAAAGGGTTGTGACGTGTGTGTAGTTAAGTCGTACTCTTGGCCCTAGATGGCGCTACTTGTAAAACAAAGAGACTCATTTCTTAAGCTTAAAATCTGCTGATCGTATCAGCGAAAGCTTGTCCACGACAAGTGTCATTGGTCACAACAACAACAACAACTTTGATGCTATGCCACTAGCAACACTATGAGGGTACTGCTAGTTAAATATAAGTATGGAAAATTAATGAATCTTCTAAGAAGAGAGTATTGAATAGTAATTATATTTGTTTATAACTTTTATTAATGAATTCATTGTGTTCTCTATTCTCTTTCTTTATATAAAACCCACCGGAATTTGATAATAAAAAGGTTCTCATACAAAAAAAAATCGCATTTCTCAAATAAATGAAAGGATTCAATATTCGAAAGAAATTAAAATGGTCTATTTAACCTCCCACCTTTTAAATACAACAAAAAAAAGACAGAGGACTATAGACAGGCGTCTTCAGAATGACTTAACTCAGTAAGATGTTCTTAGTGACAACCTGTTTTCTATACATTTGCAAAAAAATGAACAGGTAAATAAAAAAGAGGCTCCGACGTTGCCATCTATTTTTAGAAAAAGATTGGAGAGAAAACGGGATGCCACCTAATGAGATAGAAAACGTGATGGATAAATAAAGGCACCTTCCATAAAAAAGACGATAATTTACCAAAGGTGAGGAAAGGGCTGGTGCTAAATTAAAACTGCGTGTTTATGTAGTGCGTTAAATATAAAACAAGTGAAAAACTCCTTTTAATGGACATTAAAACTTAATACGAAAAGAGGGGATCCTCTTACTTTTCATTTTGATGATTACATTAAAAGGGGAGATTGGACAAGAGAAATTGTTTAGTAATGAAATGCTTTTTTTTAAAGTTTTTTTTTCTTTTGAAAACGTAGAATGTTTTTTTTCTTTGGTTTTTTGGGGGAATGGGGAGGTCTTTTTTCTTCCTTTTTTTACCTTGGAAGAAGAGGTTTTTTTATGGTGATCATGAATAAAAAATCAAACCCTCCTGCACATGATGAACATGTTCATTCTAATCGGGATTCAGTGGAGAATTTCTAAGCCATTAAAGTTAATTCATAGGTTATGTTTGGAAAAATACAGCATATTACAGATTATTTAACCCTTTCAGTCCTGGATTTTTAAAAGGTGGAATAACAAAATCTGTTGAAAATTAATGATAAGGGTCAATAAGAGAATATTCCCATTTAACTTCACCTCATTTTCACCATGGGTATAGGAACGAGGAAGTCGTGACAAAGGTCACCATTAGGCTTGAAAAAAGAAATGAAAACTAAGAATTTAAAATATCGCGGTGAAATATGCTTACGAGAGGGTTAAATCAATAAACATTACTACTAGAATAATAATAAAATCTAATATGTATGCTCTATAAATCATTGCTTCCTAACACAGTAAGTTGCACTTTGATTAAGAGAATTCTACATATAGCTTTCTACATACATAGCTTCATAGGATGAATTCATTATGTAGATTACAAGATAGGTTAAGGACCTTCGCAACTGCCTTGGCGGCCATTTTGGGATTTTAGGGATAAAACGAAAGATCATCGAATATGTAGAGATATTAGCAATACCAATACAAAAAAAAACGATATTTTTAGTTTATTTTTGAATATTCGAAGGTGAATGCGGGAGCTATAAAATTGGAGGCGTACATACTAAAGGTTATTTGACTAAATTCTCTCTTAGGAGTATTGATGTCCAGAAAGCTCTCTAGAACTCTCCTGCTAAAACTATTTACGATTTTCACGTGTGCTGTTTTTTTTTTCAAAGACTATCTTTGCTTACACTTTGACTGCGTTTCACAACCATAGTTTTCGTGTTTTCTTAAGAAGTATTCTCTCTATCGAGTTTGTTACACTTTTCTCCGAGCATCCACCAAAAATTGCCGCCGAATTTTCTTACTAATGCTTATTATATTTTGTAAAATATTTTTGATACATTAGCATTCTAAATATAAAACTTCATCTCTTTTGGTACAAACGCTGACTTAGTTACGAGTATCTCTTTCTTAAAATAGCTCATGAAATCGTCCAAGATGTTGATATCCAGAAATTCAAAACTTAGAGAGTTTTGGTCGAAGGAGAGTGAACTATTTTAGATGTGAAATACTATCATATCAATAATATTTTACTAAACTAAATTGGCGTTTCTAAATATTTAGATTTTGAAAAATTTTCTAAAATGTATTGATTAACACAAATAATTTTTAATTTAATTCTTAACACATTAAAAAAATTCCCACGGTAAATATAAAGAAATTCTGCTCTTCAACGTTTTAACACAGAATCCATAGATTTTTGTAAAAGTACTTGCTCAAAATTCGGGCCTTAGCTTGCTTCGATATGAAGGACATTTTTTATTATTTTGCTTATTTTCAATAGCTAAAACGCGATTTTTTCTGTTACTTAATATGGATAAACCTTTCATTTTATTTAACTTATTTCATGACGTAATTATCTTTTTTTATTGTAAACTCCAATTTTTTAAAATTTATTTTCCATTCATATTCTTAAATGGTTTGCAACTATTTTATTAAATTTTGTTTATTAATATATTATACTCTTTTTTTATAATTTCAGAACAAAATTTTTAATTAATTCATGAATTTCATTTCGTATGGAGTATAATTCTATTAGTAAATTTGTGGAAGAATTAATTACCAAGTCTATTAATGTTTTATAAGAACAAATTCTTAATTATGATTTAAAAAATCATGAAAAAGGAAATAATGAAATAAAAAAATTTTTACGATACATATTGATTAAAATACTAAAATAGGAAGAGTTGCTTTTATTTTTCTTACTTTTTTATTCAATGCATATTTTAAAAACTTTTTTTGTTATTCTAAATTCCTCTTTATTTCAAATTAATAAATTGAATTCCAAGTTAATAGCATATGACTTGCCCATCTGGCTAACATCATTATTATTTAATAATTATTTTGGTGAAATATTAATTATATTATTCAATTTTCTACTACTCCTCCGTAATACATTTATTTTGGTAAGGTCAACGATGGCCAAAATGATGCTGCATTGACATCTCACGTTTATAAATTATTTTTATATGCTGTATATTGTATTAGTTTCTTCACACCATTTTAGTAACTATAATAATATTTAAAAGCATTGAAATTTTTTTCGAATTATGTCTTGATCTTAACAAAACAACTATGTCGGTCACCTATGACCCCATCGGATTCTAAACATTAAAGTTTTGATAAAAAAAAATTATTCGTTTCCCAATTAATTTTTTAATTATTTTTTAGTATTTTTGACTTTTATGCACAAAGATTATTTATCTACATAGACAAATATTCAGTAACTATTTAAATACATATAGACATTTAGTATTGATATGTCTTCGTTTAAAAAATCAAAATCTTTTACAATAAACAGCCTGTTTTCTTACTATTGTTATTTGATAGTTTAATATAAATCATCTTCCAAAAAAAGAGAAAGTTTCTGAATTAAAAAGTGAATCATTCTGTATTAATTAAATAAATAAAATAAATATTACTTAAATAGTTAAAAATACTTCAAAAAAATTCAGATATTTTGGTATTAAATTTCCAAGCTTTTTAACTTAAAAACTTTCAAATTTACTAATGCATACAAACACTACCATGAACGACTTTTAAAAACCATTTTCAACTACAAAGCTCTACGAAATATAAAAATAAAACTTTTTTTTAAAAAAATACAATGCTTTTTGTTTACTTTTTAATAGCATAGAAAAGAGTTCCTCCAAAAAAATTATGAGCACTAACATATTTCCCTCTTTAAATTTTTAACAGGCTTCCTTCAAATAAAATATATAACACAGTTTTTTTTTCTTTTCTTATCACAAATTCTTTATTTTCTAGAATTTACTTCAAGAAAATAAGCAATTTCACCTTATTTTAAGCGCACTTCTCAATGTCAGGTGGTGCAGTCTCAGGCTTTTCAGAATTTTCTCTTTTCATCATTTCAGCATATTCCTTTGAAGAAAATAATCTCCTTGCGAATTATTTTCAAAAAAGCGATGCTTATTTTAGACGGATGCTCACATTTCCTTTTCTTTAAAAGGACGTGTTTCTATTTTGGGTTATTCAAAGAAAAATGTGTTTGTGTGCTGAATAATATGCCAGAATTAGTTTGTTTTGCGTGCTGAAATATAAATATGACTTTTCTATTGTATTTACGCTTTAAATGTCAATATAGTGTTCTTCCAGCTTATAAAGGCAATTCAGTCAATTTAAGGCATTCGTACATTTTTTTTAAAAAAAATGTTGGCAACTATTTAAAAAGTCGATTTTTTGTAAAAATATGAATATTTTTTTTTAATTTCTTAAATTTGAATAGTTTTTTTACATAAAATTTCTGAATGTTTTTTTAATTTTTTTTTTTGGGGGGGGGGGTGGGGGGTGGGAGGTTAAAATATTTTTCTTATGTTCTTTTTTTTAAATGCTGGTAACTATTTTAAAAGTCGATTTTTTCTGTGAAAATCGGATTTTTTAAAAAAAAAATTTAAGTTGAATAATTTTTAATAAAACTTATCTCAATTTTATTTCATTTTTTTTTTGAGTGGGAGGGAAGTTACAACATTTTTTTAATAATTGTTTAATGTTATCGCTTTAAGGCTGTTTTATCTCTTTAAATAATATTTCTTCAAATAATGTTAATCTATAGTAAAAATTTTCTTTTAAATTACTTCATGAATTAAAATGCAATGCATATTTTTAATTCAATTCAGCAAAATGGTATAGTAATTTTTCAATATGTTCTGAATTAATTGAATAAATGTAATTAAGTCATTTAGAAATATGTTAGAGTTATTTGGGTTAAGTGACATTCTTAATATCAGATATATCGATACTACGATTATAAATGTGAAATTTTGGATAGATGGATGGATGGATGGATGATGGGGTTCAATTATGCCAGAAAGAAATTGGGTGAAATTTAGCACAGAGATAAATTATAGTCTACAGAAGATCATATGCTAATTTTTATTCCGGTTAATTGCACGGTTAATATTTTATTAATTAAAAACTAAATTTTCCACCAAAAAATTAAAAAAAAATCTGAAAACATCTGCCTGAGATTTTTGAATCGTTTGTTTTTATTTTTCTATTTCCGGTATTATTTTAATATTATCTTATCTAAAGGAATTCTTTGTTATTTATTGTAGGATTTCCAGACAGAGAGCCTTTTTCATCAGAAAAAAAATTTAAAAATCTAATCATATTTTTTTTTATTTTTCTGTTTCCGTTTTTCATTTTAATATTATCTTACTATTCTAAAGGAAGTTTTATTAATTTTTTTTCTTACTCTGTTTTTGTGTTAATATAATTCGATATATCCCGTTCATTTCTCTTGATTTTTTTCTTGCTGTACATATTCCTTTTGCTTATTTTCATTTTTTTGATTAAATTTTTAAAAGTATCTTTATAGTTTCAAGTACATAGCTTTTAAGTAGTTTTTTTCTCCATGCTAATGATGTTATACGTAACATGTTTTCAACCGGTTATTTCAAACGATTCTGTTTATTTTCGTAGTGTATGATGAATTCAAATTTCAAATTTGTCAATTAATAGATCTTTTGATTTCTTTAGAAGTGCTTTTAAATAAAGATAAAATATATGAATTAAAATTAAAATTTTCTAATCAGCCTTGCATTACCCCAACAGGTGCTTAAAATACACGTCTTGGCGTTGCTCCAATTGACGTTGAAAATTTGTGCATGCCTACAGTTTCGATAACATTTTACACTGTGATTAGACTGTCAGTTCTCTCATATACACATCAAAATTTGACGAAGCGTGTGTGTGTGTGTGTGTGTGTGTGTGTGTGTGTGTGTGTG
>JAOUZG010031473.1:2113054-2135855 GCA_026289955.1 Argiope argentata | reverse complement strand
ATACAATTCATGTATTGAATTAATTGCATGATGATTGCATATGATTCATGCTTTTAATTAATTATATGATGATTGCATATAATTCATGTATTGAATTAATTGCATGATGATTGCATATGATTCATGCTTTGAATTAATTATATGATGATTGCATACAATTCATGCATTGAATTAATTGCATGATGGTTGCATACGATTCACGCTTTTAATTAATTATAGGATGATTGCATATGATTCATGCATTGAATTAATTGTATGATGATTGCATACGATTCACGCATTAAGCTAATTTTATTGTATGATGATTGCATACGATTCACGCATTAAGCTAATTTTATTGTATGATAATTTCATAATATTTATATTCACAATGTATGATGAATGCATTAGATTCATGCTTTGAAATAATTGTATGTATGATGATTGAATAAAATATATTATTATAAATACATATTCACCTGTAAAAAAATAAAACTTTAATTTTATATCTGGAAGATATTTTCACTTTTGAATGGCAAAAAAAAAATTATAATAGAATCACAAATGCTGAATTTCTTATATGTAACTTATAATTTTAAGTTATTATTAAAATTATAAGTTATACTTAAGTTATTACTTAGTTAAGTTATTATTTCTGTACTTAGCAAGTTTAAATCATACAACTTTTGCATGATTTAAAGTTGCTTATGCGTAGATATACTACGCTAAAATAATGTTTCTGTATATTTATCTTCTTTAAAGGAATAGATATAAATCACTATTGTATTTTATTTTTTAGAAAATTAAATAGTTTTAGTAATTACTTAGAAAATTCAACACAATAATTCTTTTTGAATTCGAAAATATTTTTTTCAATTCTCTTTCTTAAATATTTGTTCTCCCACTGTTCATGACTTTTATTAAGTAAAGTTCATTAGTTTACAATTAATTAAGCAAATTAGTTTAACTTTTTAAACAGCTGCAGATGAAATGTTGTAAGTTTGAAAAATTAAGTTTAAATGCATTCCATAATTTTTTCCTCTTCTAATCTTTTACTATTCCAGAATAGTTAAGCTAAGTAGCATTAGTTTTGTCTAATTTTTCATGCAGAGGGAGCCAAATTAGCTGAACTTTTCCGTAGAAGCTATAACACAAAGAGCTCCAATTCCAGAATTTAAAAAAAATTATATAACACTAAATAGAAGTTAAAAAATATCAAAGTTATGTACTGAAGTACGAAGTAAATACTTCGGAAAAAAGTATATGTTTATAATTATAATATAAACTTATATACTTTAAAAAATACTTTATAAAATTATAATAATTTTTATATAAATAATTTTTGTGATTAATTTTTATAAAATAATTAGTTAACATTGCGTAATAATGCTTTATCAAATAAGGATTTTTTAAATAATAATTTAAAAGTTAATTTGAAATAATAAATAATATAATAAATAAATAAATGTTTAAAAATAAAAATTCTAGAGTTTTGAAAGTTTAGTTTTTTAATACCTGTTATAGAATAAGTAAAAAAAATGTATTTTGTCTTACTTCACAGATTTTTCAAACACTTTTGAAAATTCGGCTTCGAAAATAATTAGAATTTATCATTATTTTCAAATAGCTTTTATAAAATTAAAATGAAAGATATTTGTTTGCATACAAATATTAAATTCAATTGTATGTCTTGCTCATGGATGTAGATAATATTGGCATTTATTACTTAAAGTTCACACATAATTAAAGAATTGTAAATATTAAAAAATCCGATAATAAAGGTTATAAAATATTTTATTGACCACAAATCTTGCTCGAATTGAAAAAACGTTAATTTCTTAGCATCAAATGTATTCCTGACGATCTTTATATATGTTTTAATATACTTACACTCATTATAAATAAAAAATTATTTTTCCAATAATTTAAACATATTTTTAAAATATTAATTAAATTTATATTAACCTCTAGCTTACGGGCGGTACAACTGCTGTACCAAGATTTTTTTTACCTTTCCTTACGGGTCGGTACAACTGTTGTACCAGTAACAAGCTTGGATTTCGTCCCCCCACTTGAACTTCCCGGCGAACCGTAATTGCCTCATAAAAATCCCTGCCCTTTTGTGCTATACCCTTCAGGGTCAGGAGATTTCGTCCTGCTGTAGTTATAATCACTGTTGGCGCTAGTCAGTTTTGTGAACCTTGCTTTGGCGACATTTTTTTAAGTAACATTTCTGAGAGGTATGGAATGAGTTTGTAATACTCGATTGAAAACATTATTCTTTTCCACCGTTGCTTAATTTCTAACCATTGTAAATTGTTAATTTTTTAACAATAAAATTTTGTAAATTTATAATAATGTCCGTTTATAATTTTATTTGAATCAAGAATTACTTGAAATTTCATTTCTGATGGAATGGTGTAGTGTAGGTAATCGGTGACCTAGATAAATTGCTACATTTTTCGTCATTCGTCATAGTCCAAAAAAACTAAATTGAACCTACGATTGGGTTTTTTTCTTTCACCCTATCATTATTCTGTTTTACATTGAAAAGTGACACAACACTGTTTTGTCTTCATGCCTGCCTCCCCTTCTATGACTGGAATCTCGGGCATATATACTTCGCAGTTACTAATGTACTATTCTAACACAACATTAAAGAATTGACTACTTAAGATTTTTTAACTTTTAAAGTTTAATACTTGAACAAATATTTCAGGCTAAAAATACATTTGGGTTGTGATTTTTAAGCCAACTGTAAGTTTCATCATTATTTTTTATGATTAATGAAAACGGTTGCTTTAATTATTTATAGATAATCATTCGTTAAAAGTTATGATTCTAATTTTAAAATATTGAAAGAGGTTCTTTAAATCTATGATAAATAATAATTGGTAGCTTTTTATGCATTCAAACATCAGAAGAGAAATATTAAAATCTTTATGCCTTCATTTCAATTCTCTGAAAAGCTACTAGACATTTGAATTTTTCCAGAAACATTTTTACTCAAATAAAATAGTAGGAATTCTAGATTTAATTTTAAGCATTTCTGAAATATAATCTAAATACTCTGCTTGTACAAATGTTGTAGCTAATTACAAAAGCTGATCATTTAGCATGTTAGCTTTATTCATTAAAGATTTTTTGAAAGTTTTCTTTTTTGATAACTACTTTTCAACATATTATTATATCAATGAAATCTTATGTATCAAATTCTAAACATACCATATCTAATCTTAGTTTGGTTAAATTAACCGTCTTAAATCTGGTGATTAGTTACGTATTAGTAAATTTTTAAGCAGAAAAAAAATCATAAATCAATTATTTATTGCCTACAAAACTCAGCGTACTTTTCAAAAATACTATACTGCTATGACTTATTGAAATTTTCGGGAAAAAATCACTATAAATTATAAGAATCGACAATAAAATAGGGAAACGTCACTAGTGATTTATATTGAAAACCGTCCGAAATATGTTAGGAATAAAAAATGTATTTGTTTTTTATGAGCTCAATATATTAATATTAAAAATTTGAAATTAACAAAATAGCAGACAATCATATATGCTATTTTGCAGATACATTTAACTTACAAAATAGCTAAGAATTGTTTTCTCTATTTTGTGCAAAGAAATGAAAATATTTTCAAAAAAAATTAGTTATGAATTTTATACATTATTTATAAATGTTTACATTTAATAAAGATAAATGAGTTAGAAGAAAAACAAAATGAAATTCACGGTGATGTGTTCATGTTTTATAAGAATTAAATTTACACCTTCAGTACGGCTTGAGAAATTTATTTAATCACAAATATGATTGAAAAATTGACAACGATAAATAATTATACCGCAGTTATTCTATTTAAAATTTATTTAATATCATAAAATTTAAGTCATTACTTGTATATATATATAATCAGAAAACTAGTGTTTCAGAAAAAAAAACTGCGATAAAAAGCTTTTTCTAGGGGACCAGACAAAGTAAAACCTCAAAAAAGCAACCCGGTTAAGACGGAGAGGACAGGTGACCAATTAGCACTACGGGTGGCCGAAATCGGACAACAATCGCTTTTAAAAAAGGGGGAAAGCATTTGTTATCTTCTTCACAGAATCCCCGTATTCAAAGGAACTTTTCCGAGTTTGGGTTCCCGCAACGTAAAGGTTAACTTCATTTTGATTATATATTTCAAATATTAAATATTAAGCGATATTATTTTTCAAAGAATTTGTTCCATTAAAGTTTCATTAACTTAAATAATGTCAGATTATATTCAAATAATTTTTTGCAGAATCTGAAGGAAAACAAAGTCTTGAATTATTAATTTTTGCTGATTTAACAATCTTATAATATAACAAATCCAATGTAAATTTAATAAATGTCTTAGGTTGTTGTAGGTATTGTTATTATTTCTAACTGAATATGAAAAATTTGCGTAAACTGAGAAATTTTGTGACTGTATGTAGACATGTAATAAAATATTTGTTTGCCATACCGTGAGATGTTTGCAGCTATATTTTTATCTAAACAAACAAGCAAACTAAATATTCATTTATCTAAATTTTTTTTTATTCAAGATATTTTAATTTTTAGAATTTACGTCAAAACAGGGCGTCTGTAGAGTGATTTACAAACGTATATTTTCAGTGTATTTTTTAGTAATTAAATTCGCATGAATATCTTATGGTAGACAGTTAAACCTTTGATAGATCGACCCATTTTTTTGGACTGTTGTTTCTCATGTTTGCTGGACGTAAAATTTCACACATCTCGATAGTTTGTTTTTGAATTGTCGCCTTCTCATATACTTTGATAAATAAGTAGACTGTTACTTCATTGAATAGACTTCACTAAAAAATTTGACATATAATCTTCAGTTGAGATCTTCGTTCTCCCAAAATAATTACCATCTATCTCTTCATTTTTTTATCATATGAGATCATAACATTCTTTTGGTTTGAGGTTTTTGAAACAGCAAAATGAATAGGCAACAAATTAACGATTTATAATCTTTAAAGCATCATTTTTCCGCCTTTAGGGTTATTAAAAAATTGTACGCCACTGGATTGGACTTCGGGATCCTGTTTCATGTCCGCCACAATATGATCCCTTTAGATTTCCCTGTATGGTCATGTTAAGGAATTGGTTTATCAACACCCAGTTACTTTAAAATTGGATTAGTACATTAGTCTCCACAGTGCGTTTACTTTTCCGGACACTACGATGCTAGAATGTGTACAGTCGAGCATTGCACGACGAGCGTCTCCGAATGTGCGAGGAACATTTCGAACATCTTCCTGTTTAAAATTATGCAAGTACTGATGCCATGTTTCGAATAAAGTTTTTGTCGTAAACCAGGTATGATATTATACATTTTTTCTCGTGTTTTTCTCGAAAACTATGGATCATAGGGGTTCAGTTATTCAAACATTTTTTGTCTTCCAAACAAGGAATCTGGTTGTGCAGATTTAATCCGGTCTTGCTGGGACACCCTATATAGATAGATATAGATATTTACTAGTATTTTAGAGGATAATTAGTAGAATTCAAATGCGTATGAATAGAATATTTCTACCAGTCGCTTTATAGTTACTTAACATGTCATTTCGTAATACTGTTTCCGATGCCGAACCAGGAACTTCGTTTCTGGCGTATTAACTCCCTTTCCGAAAAGTGAAGAGTCGGGAATCTAATTGTTTTAAAATCCGGATAATGCGATCGTTTGGAAATTTCGCGATGCCAAATATCATTAACTCTTCTCCATCCCAAACAGCTTCGTCATCGATTGTTGAAGCTTAAAGGTCAATGACATCAAGCTGATTTTTATTTCCATGGTGTCCTTTCTCGTTTCCTGAAAATGCTGAAGTTTATTCAATTGTCTTATTAGGCAGAAGTTTTGAGTATTTTTATTGCTATGGCAAGCCTGCATTTGAGAGATAATCAAATCAATCTATAGGGCATTTCGTACCGTTTGTCTAATAGAGTTTCTGTGCCGAAATCAAGCTATCGAAATACTATAGTTTTCAGGTACAGAATAATGTCGCAAATTTATACACTGTGTTGTATAGAAATCGTATTATCAAAAGACAATATTGTAAAAGCATTCACGCCTTTGTACTTAATATTGAGCAAAAAAATTCAATTCCATGTGCTTCTTTATTCCTCGTTTGCCTCATTAATGTTTTAATATTTCAACTAACGTTAAAGAGATAGTTTGCTGATACGTGTTTGTTGCCAATCTACATTACTGATAGTATGACCTAGAGATACTAATTTTGCAAAGATGGACAGCGGATATTCGAATCTTTTTGGGTAATTTTAAGCATAATTTTATTTTATAAATAATTAAATAACATTTTGTACTTCCATTATCAAATGTATTGCATTCTAAATTTAGATTTTATTGATACCAATTTACTTTTCCTAGAGATTTTTTTTCCTAAATTTCATCCATTTTTTAAAAAGATTTTTGTATAATTTTCAACAATAACTTCCATTATTGTAATGAAATTCAAACTGATTTCACTGTTACCTCAAGCACTTAACCATACGCCGGCTTTCTGGTGCAGCAGCAGCGCGTCTTTCTCGTGTTCAGGAAGTCCCGGGTTCGGGCATGGTTGTTCTATGTTTTATCTGTGAGATGTGGTAATGTATCCCCCTGTAAAAAGGGGCTTTGCAAACAAATGTGGTGAGTGTGTAACTAAGTCGTACTCTTGGCCCTAGTTGGCACTACTCAAAAACAAGAGACGCTCCTTTCGGCTTAAATCTGCTGCTGTATAAGCAGGTGGCTTGTCAATGGTAAGTGCCATAAGTAGCAACAACAACATTTAACCATATAGTTGTTTTTTTAATGTTGAAATAGGCCTTGATGACCTGGTGGTAAGGTCTTGGGTAGTAAGGCGTTGGATATCTGGTTCGAGACCCTGTTCCACCGAAGAACCATCGTGTAAGGGGATCTGCTGGTCGTTAAAACCATTAGGGTCCAACGTCCATCCGCTGGAAAGGGGTTTGACAACTCAGGTGTCGTCTTCGTCATATTATCCGTCCCAAAATAGCCCTATTGTCGCTTTACAACAGGACGTTAATATAACTAAATAATGTTGAAAACTAAAGCAGAACTATACAATTTTTTAAAAAAAAATTATTTCTTCGGTTTACACGAATAAGCGAAAAAAGAAATTATGTATAACAAATGCACCATAAATTTAAAAATAGAAAATTCAGTTTTTAATTGCACCATGATGTCGTGAGGTTCGATTTCATTAAAAAGGTTCATATACAAACTAAACAGAATAGAAAAGTTAGTAAAGTAACAGGATATTAATGTCTCTCAGAATTTAAAACTTAAGAATATTTCATTCAGGAGATAATGAATACGGAATTATGCTTAAGAGGCTTAATTAACGAATCAACTCGCCAAGTTTCGTAAAAGGAAACTTTTTTATTTATAAATAGCGGGTTTTAGAAAAGTATATCAATATTCTGCAATTATTAAATTATAATTAACAGAACCTATCAAAATTTCAATTCAAGTTCAAAGCAGTATTTTTAAGCCATTAGAAGCTTTTCAATTTATGAACTATTAGCAACCTAGAAATACTTTAAATTTGGCTAATGAATTTGCAAACGATGTTAAATATCTATTTATATCATATTGAAAAGGGATATTCAACATTGGTGAAGTAATTGCAGTTAAAATTGCAAAAATTAGATTGATATATTTTACTATACGATATGAACTAATAATGCTCTTTTATTTTTAATTAAAGCTTATTATAAATACTTGTACTAAATTCCATTAAGATTCGTGTTTTTTTTTATGAATCAAATAAAATAAGCTATATTGTAATTGTTCTATTTTCAGATAAGCAATTAACATAACTTTGTGAAAAAAATTCTATTTCAAGAATCTATGCAATGCATATTTTCCAAAATAATATTTATTTTGTAAATGAAAATTTCAAACATATAATAACACAGTAAATTCATGTAAAATTAAATTTACAGGAAATTCAATTCTATACTATTCACTTTGGTCTTTGAAACATCGTTTGAAACATGAACCATTCCTTTTCCTGTAGTGATATTACCGTTTCACCTCTTTAAAAAATAGTTTGCGGGGAGACTTTACCTTGGCTTCGAAGTTTTGAGTTTAATCTACTCCTATTTTCTTTTGGAAAATTTTCTTCCATCAGAAAATTTCGTCTTAAGCTGAGGCTATTTACTTTGAACTTTGACTATCCGCTTTTTCTGTTCTTTGCCAAAGTTCAGTAGCAGTGTTCCTCTAAACCAAAAAAAAAATGAGACTTTACGTTCTTTTAAAATCTAACTCCCTCTTTTCAATTTTAAAAACTCTGAAATAGCAAGAATTTTCAAATATTAGTTTGACTCGAGTCTTTTAGAGCAATATTTTGAATTCTGTTTGGTTTAAAAGATTCCTCTATCAGTTTGGTACTATTTGCTCTTTGCTCCATTTATTTTAACTGTTTAAAAGGATTTATTTATTCTTTATAATGAGGAATTGCATATCCATTTATGCATAAAGTAAAAGGCATAATTATTTTAAAATCTTTATAAGTTTTTTTTATGAAATTGACATATTTAACATCACAGAATTTATTCTTTTATTCTTTATTCTTTAGGAATTATTATTAATCTTATTCTTTTAATTTAGTCTTATTATTATTAGTCTCATTCTTTTATTCTTTAAGAAGTCATTTTAGAATGAAATTAACATGGGTTAAATTAAGATAAAAATTGTAAAATTGGCTATAATTTCAATTTTAAACTATCATTATGAATGAATAACATTTAAAGAATGGTTATTTTAGTTGTATTTCCTTTAGTTATATTCAATTATTATTTTAGTTATATTTCTTTTAATTAAAATTAATTTTTATGAAGAAATGATGAAAATAATAACATTAAATACATTATTTTCAATAATGCGTTTTATTTTTATAACAATATTCATTATCACTGTTTCATCAAAACTTTAATTATGACTCTTCAGTAATGTTGTATCTAAATGAATAAAAAGTTTATTTTTAAAATAAAAATTTCACGAGTTATAATTGTGCTTTTATTTAAAATATACAATAGATAATCGCAGAAAATTACAAAATTGTTTAGTTAATATTCATTTCTATCAGAATATATGAATTAGAATTTATTTCTAACGTATGCTTAACATTAAGTTTTTATTCTAACCATATCTTCGCGCGTGCGTGCGTGCGTGTGTATGTATAAAAGAATATCAAACAGATATGAATACGATTCACTTTTGAGTTTTATTTCTCATTTTTATGATAAATAAATACTTGAATAAAGCAAAAAAGTAAATATATAGTTGTAGAGTTTGAACATGAGATTATTTTATATCGATTCTGACAATTCCATTTTAAAAAACGAGTCCCTTGAAAGAAAACAACCTGAATCTACGAAGGCGAATATCGAAAAATGTCCTAAAAACGTTATCGTCATCCAGGACAGCTAAAAGTAGAATTTTTCTCTCTTTGAAAAAGGAAAAAATGAGAAGAGGGAAAAAAGAATCCCAAGATCAAAAATGGCTGTCTGATGGACGTTCACCAGTTTTTTTCCGCTGCTGGTCTCAAACTCACCTAAGTGCTGTGTTTCCATGACAACCTGCGTTTAAGTGGTGATTCTTCCTTCATTTTCAACATTCATCCGAAACTTATGAGTGTCCACTTTCACTTTAAGTGCTGCCGAAATCGAACAGTGATCAGAAGTTTGTAGCCCCTGACACGCAGACGATAAAAGGAAAGATTGTCAGCATTCCACTTGGCAGTATAACATCGTTAAACAACAATGGGGGTCCTCCTATCACACCACTTACTCGAAAACACATGTAGTATCAACTGTAGAACAGAAAATTTTTGAAGTTTTGTGAGAAAGTAGGAGGTATATTTTAATAGTTTATATTAAAATCAGAAAACATTATATTATGATTTCGACATATTACCATATTATAATTCCATAATAAGACACCATATTATAATTCCGCTAATAAGACATTATATAATACAGTAAGTTTATTGCAATTATTTTATAATATTATATTATATATAATATTATTATCCCAATAATAATTATTTTATGATATTCGGATACGAAATATTAAATTTATCAGCAATCATCGTATGATTTAAGATATCAAATTGTTTATGTTAAGCTTACAAGCAATTATATTTTCATTTTGAGATTGTTTATGTTAAGCTTATTACAAGCAATTATATTTTCATTTTGAGATTGTTTATGGTAAGCTCGCAAGCAATTATATATTCTTTTTGAGATTGTTTATGTTAAACTTACAAGCCATTATATATTCATTTTGAGATTATTTATGTTAAGCTCGCAAGCCATTATATTTTCATTTTGAGATTGTTTATGTTAAGCTTACAAGCAATTATATTTTCATCTTGAAATTGTTTATGTTAAGCTTACAAGCAATTATATTTTCATCTTGAGATTGTTTATGTTAAGCTTGCAAACCATTATATTTTCATTTTGGGATTGTTTATGTTAAGCTTACAACTCATTGAGTTATGATGTCGGAACATTTTATATTGGTCTTTAAAGTTATTTTAGGATATTAGAGCAATTTAAATTGAGCTTACAAGCAATTATGTTATAATTTTGGTATAGTCTATATTCAATTTACAGGTCATTGTGTTATGATGTTGGGACACTTTAAATGGAGTTTTAAAATTATATGATATTGGTAGTGTTTAAATTAAGATTATAAACAATTTTGTTATGATTTGGAGGTATTTTATTTTAAGCTTACAATCCATTGCGTTGTGACATTGGGACGCTCTATACTGATGTTATGTTGTGATGTTGGGGCTGTTTAAATTAAGCTTACAAGCAATTATGCTACGATTTTGGGACAGTAAATATTAAATTTGCAAATCATCGTTTCATATTATTGGGACACTTTATATTGAGCTTAAATGTTACGATATTCAGAAACTGTATATTGAGCTTAAAAGTTATATATGATATTGAGACAACTTAAACTAAGCTTTTAAATAATTATGTTATGATTTTGGAATTAACTTTTGAAAAGTCCTTGTGTTGTGATGTTGGGGAATTTATATTGAACTTAAAAGTTATGTTATTGTATTGGGACAGTTTAAATTAAGTTTAAACACTATTATGTCATGATTATAGAATCGTTTACATTACACCTTACATTTGTTATGATATTGAGATATTTTTTACTAAACTTTCCAACAGCTATAATATGATATTATGATCATTTGTATTCAGATGTCAAAATAATTTATGTTAAAGTTGCAAGTTACTATATTAGGATTTTGGGTTAGTTTATGTTATACGTCATTATGTTGTGATTTTGGCTTAAAAGTTATAATATTGGCATAGTTTAAATCAAGATTACAATGATAATTGTATGATTTTCTGATAATCAAACAATAATGTTAATATTAATTATGTAAAATTAAGATTGCAAGTCATTTCGTTTTACACTTATACACTTTATCCAGAGCTCGCTTGCAATTATTTTTGATTAGGGAATCTTTTACATTAAGCCATTTTGTTACGAGATTGGTATATTTTATATTAAACTCGCAGTGAATTATATTATGGCATTGAGATCCATTACATTATGGTATAAATATCCTTCCTATTAAGCTGATACGTTGCGATTTTTGGATAATTTATATTAAGCCCACAAGTAATTACGTTGTGATATTGAAGGAATCATGAGAATTATAAAGAACATAGTAATTATTTAAACATAACTAATATTATACCAAGAGATGCCTTCAGCAACTAGCTTGTAGCTAAAAGTGGCTAATATTTAAATAAGAACGGAATATACTATGAGAATTTGCTTATCGCCATTGCCATACTGAAATAGAAACTGAGAGTGGTAGTAAATATTGCTACGATTAATCCACCGGTGGGTAAGTTTATGTAGTGGGTGTATGGTGTGAAGACACACAATCAATAGGCCTCAGTAAAAAAACACGCTTATTAACCCTTAGACACCGAAACAAAGACGACAAATATCTACAGCAGGGACGAACACAGGACAGCACAGAGAACAGAACTCGGCACACAACAGCTCAGTTTATCGCTCGCTTGAGTTTCGCAATACGCTGATTTTTAGTTGGACTATTCCACCGTTGTTTCGTTATTAACTAGACACCTTCTGCTCCAACTCCCCTTCTGACACATTTAAAATCCCCGTTTAATTCAATCCATCACACACACAATTCGCCTTTCAGCTTGAGACATCCGGCCTTTTATATTTCCCGGGAGGCGGGTCGAGAAGTTTCTCGACCAATCAGGGCGCATCTCAGTTTCTGGTAAACGAATCGTGAAAATTCTCGAAGTTTCTCGTAATTTTACTTTTGTTGCCAAAATTGGCAAATTCGTTGCCAAATGGTCGCCAAGTGTGTCGCCGAGCTAAGAAATTATCCGCTTAGCTCGCAACACGGCTAATTGTAAATCTGCCTCTTTTTACGATAGTACAATCCATGCCAGGAAACAAAGTTAGAGATTTGTAACAATATTTAATTGCAAAATATCTATGAATTTTTCCATAGCAACATGCGAATGGATTTGACAGTATAAACATGACAGATTTCTCTTTTCTTTCAAAGAATTTCATCCTTTTGAGAACAGAAACATATGAGAAATACAAATTGCTTTTCACTCTTTTAAATAAAAATTAAATACTTTTTTTGTTTAGTAAGGCTCTAAAGAAAACATAGCATAATTGTTTTCTAAGCCTCAATGACCATTTTAATTAAAATCCAAAGAATTTACGACAAAATCTAGTTTCCTAATTTCCACTAAAGCAATTAATGAGTTTAGGAAATGAATTGAAAAACATTTCAGGAGATATTTTTCAGTCCTTTGTTTTCTTCCTTTGCTTCTATTGTGTTATTACATAATAAAATTCTGTTTTATGGAAAAATCTAATTATCTTTCGCTCAAAAAAATGGTGAACAAAAATGTTTTATTAATTCTTTTGAATGAGTAAAAAACATTTTTATCTGTTTTGTCTATTTCTGAATACAATTCCTATTGTAACTCTGTAATTACTTTTAATTCTCATGAGAAACAGTCTACCTACTTATTAATTTTATTTATTTGTTTACGCAAGAATTCCAAATTAGGTAAATCCCATCCTAAATTTTGAGCTCTGTACACAAAAACATATTAATTAAGATATTGTTGAAAGGAATATTTCATTAAGTGAAAAATTTCTTCCGAATCATTGTTTCTTTTGATGTTTTTTTTCTTGTACATTTACTTCAATGTTTTTATACCAACATAAGCTACAAAAAGAAAATCAAAATGCGATTAATATGTATTTTTAAAATGATAGCTGAAAGAACTTCAATACCGTGATGAACTCAAAAAAAAGGAATATTGTGGGATCATGCACTACAATATATAACAGCGGTGTGATCTTCATAGTCAAGCAAACACAAGCTTCAAAACAAAACTGTTTATTTTCACGAGCACATTCTCTTCAACTATCGCACACACTCCCCGCTGTATCTCCATATTCCCCCAAGCCAACGCAAGTGCCCGCGCAGATGGCTCTGCAGCGCCCTTAAGCACCTACGTCACAACAAATATTTTATCGTTCGATTTCTGAAAAGAGCAAGCATAGTTGAGAGTTTATAGTTATACGAAGCAACAAAATTAATTTATATACATATATATATATATATATATATATATATATAGTGTATAAATGTAATTGGGTCCTTTTTTAAATTAAAAAAATTAACTTATATGTTAAAAAAATTAAAGAAAAGTTTATTCGAATTTTATAAAGTGAATACATTTCCATCCTTCGGGAAACAAACTAATTCCGCCAATAAATCAATTTGGCTGTTTGGATGCTATTGTTATTCTCTCAAGAACGATGTGATGATGCAGTTAAAAATGGGACTTCATTGTCTACGAAACGTGCATTAAACACACATAATACAAACTATTTATATACGGCGAATTAGCACTATTCAATCCACTAATTACGAGTAACAGCAAAATTACGATCTGAGATGAGTGAATGTAGTCCGTCCCCTAAAGAGGGTTGTGACGTGTGTGTAGCTAAGTCGTACTCTTCGCCCTAGATGGTGCTACTTGTAAAACAAGAGATGCATATTTCAGGCTTAAAATCTGCTGATCGTATCAGCGGAAGCTTGTCCACGCAAGCGCCATTAGTCAAAACAATAAACAACATTAGCGTGCCTTTAGCCATATCCCGGATGTTTCTGTTTCATCGTTTATTTCAAACTGATCGAATGTTATTTGTATTATTTGTTATTAATTATTTTATTACAATATTGAATCACAATAATTTTTGTTGCGTATATTGCTCGATGTTAGATGTTTTCTAAAACTTTCATTTTTAAATCGCGAAATTGTCTTTCTTTGGTGTATTTGATGCAAGAACGTGATCAAAATTGTACAGCAGTGGCCGATGTATTTCTGATGCTATTTTTTTTTTTTTTTTTTTGCAAATAAGTAACTAAAAATAATTTCTCGTTATTGCTGTTTTCTTGTCACAAATTTCGATGGGGGGGTCTAATTTTTTTAAGTATTAACTAGAAAGCACATGATAATTTTCAAATATTCATGTCAAACCCTTCATATGCAACACAATTTTCTTAATTTATTTGCAAATAATTTGTACTACTAATGCTATCTAGCAAAAGTGAGCAGAACCATAATTATACATCAAATATTTCCTTTTTAGTAGAGATACTAAATTGATAGAAATAAGTTTTCGTGCAAGATATAATGTATATACGACATTACAAGCATAGGACAAATATAATTCGTTTCGAGCCCTGGCATGCAAAAACATGATTTAAGCTTAATTATCATCATTATGTCGAGTTAAATATTTTCTTGCAATTGAATAAAGAGCTGAAAAAATGAAACATTAATTTCACTCGCATGTAGTTTCAGGAAATTCAATTTGTGTTATTTGAACTGCCGCTGTTTCATTAGAAATTACATTCAACTCAGAATTCTGAAATAGTTTAATGGTTTCTTCAAAAGGTAGTCAAAATTTGCAGCCAGTTAATGGCTAAGACACATGCGTGCAAAATATATATTTCGAATTAACTTCCAAATTATTTCCTTAAAAAATGTTTTTATACTAATACATCCTTATATGTATTTTAACACCTTTAAGGCTGTGGTAAATATATTGTCACCGCCTTAAAAACAGTGTAACACTAAAACTAACAGAAATGGACTAAAGTGTCATGTTCAACAAGTAATGCTCCATTGTATGCACTTCCTTGTTTTATGTTGGTTCACCAGAATAATTAAAAAATAATGCACTTCGTAATTTGCATTGTATTTGGCTTTTCTACCACGTATTTCATGTGTAATTAATATACTTTTAATGTTGAGATAAATACCAAATGTCTTATAAAAGTGCGTATTTATTTGAAAAATTATTTGTATTTCTTTAATTTTCCTGTTACCACCTCTCCTTTAAACAATAACCTTAATAAAAAAAAACTTTAAAAATACATTTTTATCAAAAATGAGTTTTTTCCCTCTATATATAGCAAAAATACTAAATTTTGAACGAAAACAACTTTTGCTCATTAAAGAGTTTACTGCCTTATTTCAAAGGTGAAATATTTTGTATTGAAGTAATTGAACTTTTTGTACTGAAGGTATTAAGTTTTCTTGCATATTTTCTCTTCCATATTATTATTTTCCTACATTTTGAATTTTGTAACATATGTTTAACCTATCTCCAAAATCTTTTACATTTTTGAAATCCTTATGATTTCCAACATATATATAATTAATAATTTAACCGCTTAACTGTTTTGTCCGAGTGCCATTCATGCATCTATTTATCGAATTTTGATAGTTGCAAGCTAAAATTGAAGCATTTATAACGATTATAATTCCTTATTAAATTTATTCCAATACATAGATAAGTCAAGTATTCAATGAGTTTCCATTTGAATCAAAATAAAAAAATATATTCTCAAAATATAAGATGTTATCTTACTAAATAAATTAAAACAGTTAAGTGGTTAATAAAATGACACAACAGTTGACTTAAAGATATCAACCTGACTGATTAGCTGCCGATTCAAAGATTACTTAAGAAATTAGTAATTCTAAGTTATTCATTTGAAGTTATTTCATTTGAATTTTAATTAAATTTAGTAAAATTTTCTATCAAACTAAGTACAGAAAGCAAACATTTTTTTATTGCTACGGAAACTCAAAATTATAACAAATTATGTTACTGAAAGCATTAGACTAATATTTATTATAATTTATATGTAAAAATTAGTATTACGATAGTTACTTTAAATAATTAAAAAGAGTAGTAAATTCAATATGAATTATAAAGCAATTCACCTATGAAAAGATCTAAAATATTTCGCAAATGATGAATGATTTTTAAAATATATAAGGACAATGCCTTAATAATATAAAATCTGAGTAACTATAAATATGAACTATTTTTTATTCTTTATAAAGAAATTTCAAATTTTTAACAAATACCGTTTAAATAATATCTTTTCAACAAAAGAACTGGACAAATATTTGTCGTCATCTTATAATAGAAAAGGAATTTTATTTAAAGTCAGATATATACGAAGTAACTGATCGTACTTTGAGTTTAAAATTCACATAAAAACAGTATATGAAAAGAATATGCTTTAAGAATTTATCTTAAAGGAAATAAGTTTAAAAATCTTCTTCTGCTAATGCTTCAAAAATATATTACATACCATGTCTTCTTTCCTAAGATACCTATTTTTGCTCTTAAAGGATTCCTGGAGCTTTAGACATCTTAATGTTTCAAAATATCGTATAAAAGATTCATATAAACTATGAAAAGTTTCGGAAATCTTTTCAAAATAACATTACTTACTGAAATGCTAGCTTAGAAATTTTAAATACTTTATACTAAAATGTTAGTTTTATGATATTAGTCTTTAACATGCTTTCTATACAAGACTTCCTCCTCATAAGCAATACAAATCGGTCTGCTATTTTTGTTAAGATTAATTTAAAGCTCATGAAGCTGTCCTTCAAAGCAATTTTAATTAAACTTTAAAAAAACATTTAATGCTTACAGAACTGTCCAATGTAAAAGCTATTACTATGGCTGAATCATTTATTTGGAAAAAAAACAACAAGAGTAAAGATTCTTGTACATAACCTTTAGGGGAATTCCCATAAAAATTTAAAAATGTATGCTTTACTTTATTCCTTAAAATAATTTAATTTCAGTATTTCATGAAATTAATTGTTTATTATTTTGATACATTTTAAACAAAAGGTATCTTAATTTAGTAGCATAAAAATGCAGTATAGAAATATTTTTTGATTGGTTTAACATATAATATATGAAATTACAGTTTATATATATATATATATATATATATATATATATATATATATATATCCTTTACATTTCATCATTTTGAAACAATTCTATTCCGTTGTTATAGTTATTTCAATAAAATGTCAAAACCAGACAACAAACCTTGGTATTAAAGTATAAAAAATAGTATTTTAACTGCAAAGCTTTGAAAAAATTCTCATATTTATAATAATAACATTCGTTTTATATTTTTACTTTTGGTTCTCGAAAAAATTAATTCAGTTAAACATTATTTATAGGAATTTAAAAGATTTTGAAATTATTTAACCATAATTTTTTGGATACAGAAAGGCCCCAACACCCTTTATACAAAATTTCAGAGATCGCCCAAGCCTCTTCGATATCAATACCAAATTTCTCCTCCCTTCGTTAAGCATAATGAATTAAATATCCATGGTACGGGCCCTTTTCACTTCAACCGTTCGTTCAGGTGGATTTGTGGCATATAAAAACTTCTACGAATATTCAAAGAATATATTTGCTTAGAAGAACTGCGACTGTCTTTGCGGGTCTTTTTTAGGTGGGTAATAATTTTTCTTATTTTTGAAAAAGAAACTTCTGGTGTTTTGATGTATCTAAATACAAATTGATCTTGAAAAGGAAAAGGTTAGTTATAAATAAGTATTGCACAGTTTGATAAATTTTATTAAAAACATCTCTAATACTGAGAACTACTAAACATGGAAAAACTAGGCGATCATCAACGAAGATAATATGGAAAAACATGGCGTTTATTCGTATTTTGAGCATTAACAAATGGGATATAAGCCAGGATGAAATAATGGCATTAATATTGATCATGATTTGAATTTTATTTCTATAATTAAATATTATCGAAGTAAAATAAAAAAAATTACAGCAAAAAATTTTAAATAAAGGTTTTGAATTTTTAGATGAAGTAATTGTCATTATTGCATAATACAGGGTGTCCAAAAAGTTCCTGTACTGATGATTTGTGATATTATTTTGCAAAAACAACAGGTAAAAAAAAGAATTATTTTTCTGCCAATGATAAAAAGCACTTTTAACATACCTAAGGAAAAAATACTGAACTTACATTTATAATAAATGTTCAAAATGTCCATCCCTTTCTTGGAGACAAAGCTGAACTCGTTTGCGCATGTTTTTCGAAACTTGTTTTAACAAGCTAGGAGTGATTTCTTGTATCCTTTGGGTAATTGCGATTTTAAAATCATCTATTGTTTGAGGATCACCTGCATAAACTTTGTCCTTTAAATATTCCCAAAGAAAAAAAGTCCGGGATGGTCAGATCAGGGGATCGAGGTGGCCAAAGATTTTTCGAGATAAGTCGATCGCCGAAAAAAGCTTCAAGCATGTCCATGATTTCATTACTCGTATGGCAAAATTTAATGTACTTGAAAAAAATCATGAAAAATGATTTTTTAAATTTGGAGTAAGGGAACTTTTTGGACACCCGGTACTTTTGGTTATTGCGGATGCCAAAATTTTGTTTAATATTTAATATTTTAAAATTCTAACTAAAATCGCAAGAAAATTAGCTTCGAGGTGCACATTTCCTGCTTCCAGACTATACGTGCACCAAATTAGAAAACTCTAGATCAAAAGCGCTAAACTATTGAGGATCAACAAAAATATTCATATACTGAAAAATATTCACATACTATGGAAAAAGACATATATTGATCACCAACGAAAGTAAAATGGAAAAACAAGGCATATATTCATGTATTCATCATCAACAAAAGGAACATGGGAAAATGAATACTATGCATCACCCAAGTAATATGTAAGATTATCATGTATTTGGGAGCAAAAGATGAATGAACGAACAAAGAAATTCATTTTGTAAATCGTGGTATTTTAGCAACTATCGAATTCCTCACAAAAACATGTAAAACCATTTTCACCGTAGAAACTCAACACTTTTCTCCCGTTTCTCCAAATAGAATAAAAAGCATGTTTTCTTAATCGGAAGGCAATAATTTCCGTGAAGTCTACTTTCTCTTTGCGTATCTGAAAACATTTCGATTACTATAATTGACATCTTTGTCTAAGGATCCCCAAAATTGATTCTTTTGCCAATATTCCATTTCCTAATAATTGAATTTCAGTTCTGGTGGGATATAAATCCAATTTATGGAACTTCTAAGAATCTGCAAAAACACCCTTTCCCTTCTTAAACAAACTTTCGGGAGGAGAGGTCCAATGCTGACACTGCAGAAGTTAAGTGAATTACCAAAAGTTTTAACTACATTAAAATGCGAAAGTGTACATTTCTTTTTCGGTATGGTGAGGTTTGTATTTCTTATATTATAGCAAAAGATCTAAAACCTAATTAAGAAACAGAATTTTTCACCTTGAATTTTGCGAATATTTGAGAATATTTTGTCGGTAATTTTTGAATGAAATATAGTGCTTTTGTTGTGTTTCAAATTTGTTAAGAACTAATTAATTAAAAAATAATAAATCTGGGAATTATACATATAAAATGACAATATAGTTATTTTAAATACATTTGATTCGTCAGAACTCCTTGTATCTGTTTGAATTTTTTTCAAATAAATTAAATTTGTACTTTTTCGTATACGTGGCATAAAGAAAGTAAAATACTTTTCAATAGTTCAAAACCAATATTTTAATGAATCTACAATTTTATACTTCCCAAAGTTAAAAAAAAATTAAATTTTTTTTGGTAATGTATGACTGATTGTGACAAAGATAACTTAAAAATATTTTGAACTGAGTGGACGAAATTTATTATAAGTTCTTTACACCAAATCTGAGGATACCTATTAAATGTTGAACAAAATCTATTTAGAAGCCGGCGTTCTAGCACACAAAGGTAGCGTGTCTTCCTTTTGATCTAGACATATCGAGTTCGAGTCCCGGTTAGGGTATAGTTGTTCTTCTGTGTACTATCTGTGAGGTCTGTGAATGTGCCCCCCTGTTAAAAGGGGCTGTGCAAGTGAATGTATGTTTGTTTCATCACTATATGAGCTAGAAATCAAACTTCTGACCTTAGGTGCTCAGGGGTCCATACCCTCAGAAGCTACTACACCCTTCTTTACGTTGTAAAGCGAACACGTCATCATCATCATCTAATTTAAAGATTATTTTCCGCCTGTTCTAATATCTATCAATCCGATAACTACAAAATAAAGAGAGTTAGTGGGATAAAATTTCATACTCATATTTAACATCTGTACAGTAAATACCTATCATATTTTGAGTTGAATTTGTCAAAAGGTAAACCATTTGTTCGTCTATGCTTTCAGATACCTGTTAAATACAAGAACTCAAAAACGCAATGATTTGAATATTGTAAGTCTGTCATGGGATTTGATACTACAGATGTATCAAATTTTTGTTTCAATTTGGGAAAAACGTGCTTAAAATACAAATTTGGTTTCCAGATACTTCTAAGCGTATATCATCAAGGACAAAAACTCGGTATGGAAGAGAAATAAGATCCAGTAAAAATGCTAATAAACGTAAGGGGTTTTTTTGTTGTTGTTTTGAAAATATTGCACATTTATTCCATAGGAGATTTCTACTATAACATCTTTGTTAGAAAGAAAGTACGTGAGAAAAATCTTGAGTGACCATTCAAGCTGGTTTAAAAAAACTAATCGCATCAAGCTGTCACAATATCATGTAAGAATATATAACATAAATAATGTGACATAAATGAATGTTTGCATTAAATATACAAGACATTTTAAATTATCCAAAAGCAAATGAATTCAAATAAATGTTTTCCCAAAACAGTTTGTTACTTTGTTACCCCAAATAATAATTTTTATAGCTTAGAACAAAGTACCATTTTTATAATTTCTTTTCATAATAAAGATGAATATGTGTTATCGGTTTACTATAGGCCAAGGTTTTAAATCTAGAATTACCATAGTTTGCCAATATGTGTTTTAAAGAGTAAAAATATAGCATGCTTAGCGAATTTTTTAAATTTGTTTAAAATTTTAATTAACAAAATGAAGATTTTGGCGTAGTCTCCACTTTAATTCCCAAACATTAAAATTCACTGAACATTAAAAATATATTTTAATGCTGAATAATGTGAATTTTACTTTGTTAATTTTAAATTAAGCATTAGAATATTATTTTTTTAGTCATCTAAACTTCGAAAACTTTATATTCAACTTAATATTCATGCAAAACATTTGTGAATTACATTAATTTAAGAAAAACAATTTGCCTAATTTCGACCAGTTGATTGCATTTTTAGCCTCGAATTCACTTCATTTTCATTTTTTATCAAATATATAATGTCTGATTTCTTTCCATTGTTGAATCCTAAAGAAGAATTATATTTTTATCTGAGTAATTTATAAAACAAATAAGAGGAAATTCCCATACCATGGTAATTAGAAGACAGATGGATCAGAATTCACTTTTCCAGTAGCCCAGTGATATATCATGCTTTTTTATCCGTCATGACCAAATGTCTTCCCAATGGTATGGTGGGTAAAAGGGGTACCAGTTCAAGTGTCATCCTTATCATCTGCCCGTGGTTCAAAAATACGATGATTCTAAAATGGACTCAGTGTTGCTTAAAACGGTAAGTTAATATAACGAAACTAAACTAAGCCACATATATACTAAGATAAGCCGACTCGTATAGAACCACTCGCTCACTTTGATATATATACATTAAAAGAAGCCAGATTATCTATTTTTGATAAATTTTATATAGTGCAAAAATAAAAACTCGAAAGTAATATAGGTTTATATAAAAAGCAGTAATGGTTAAAGGATAACCTAACTAGTGATGGTTAAAGGATAGAATAGAAAAATGATTCGGGGGAACGCAAACTTCCATTAAGAATTGAAAGATCTTTCGCCATCTAATCACAAAAAAAGAGCTAACCTGTACGATACTATTAAAGATCGAAGAGACTGTAGCCTTCTAATGACAAACAATAAAATAACTCGGTCTTTCACATTCCATAAAATGAAAACAAAATAAAAGACATTTAATTCCTAAATAAAAAAAGAATGAGTCTTCTTTATTGCTCCGAATACTCTATGTAAAGCAATTTCCTCCAAGTAAAATCCAAACTTGCGTTGCCCAAAAGTAATATCCAAACTTCTCTTTCAAAAATATCGCGTCGTTTCGCCCAATCTGAGAAAGCTTTTAGATGGCTTTTTCATCCTTTCCTTCGGGACACGAGGGAAGATTAAAAGGTTTGAAACTTTTGAGGTTTTGTTCTTGCGGCAACCATTTGCTTATCGGCTTCCATACCTTCTTTCGGTTCTTTTTTATGTATCATCAGATCCGAAGCTATCTCTGAAGTTTTGCGTCAGAGTTAGTGGAGATGTGGAAAGAAAATAGAGCAGTGGCGGAAAACGAAAAGGCCAAAGCAATGATT
>JAOUZG010031473.1:2060385-2095631 GCA_026289955.1 Argiope argentata | reverse complement strand
ATGGTTAGTGTCAGGAATTCGGTAATCTTGATTGATTACTTGAAATTATTCACAATCACCAGTTTGTTAGCTTTACTTTGCCATATATATATTTCATAAAAAACATTTGTAAAAAACATGAATAAAATCAATAAAATATTAGTGTTTTAAGGAGGTAAAAGAGGAAATTTATTGACAAGATAAATTCACATGATAAATTACATGATTTCACCGATTTCGATTGGATTATGAGTTTCTTCAACGTCGGATAAAAACTGTTACTTTCTATGTACAAATAAAAGTCTTCCGGATTTTATTAGTTTCTAATCTAAGAAATCGCGTCGTTTCTATCTGGAAAGTCTAGACGGAGTATTGCATTTTCAAATTATTGTAAATCAATATTTCAAATTAGAAATATTGCAGCTAAAAGAATTGTTTAAAATTTGATATTTTTTAAACTGAAGTTAGTAAGATAAAATTTCCATTCTCTCAAGTTTTTAGAATTTATTTAGTCAATGATAACTGAGTCTCATGTTCAATGTATTCAGACACAGATTTTCATATGGAAGAAAAGTTTTAAACTTTAAATCAAGGCTTACATAAGTTTTAGTTTAGTTTAGTTATATTAACACCCCATTGTAAAACAACACCAGTGCTATTTTGAGATGGATATTGTAATTTTGAACCATGGTCAGATGGCGAGGACGGCACCTGAGAGGGCACACCTTCTCCATACCAAGCCGCACTAGTGGGAGGACGTTTAGCAATGACGGATTTAACGTGAAAAAGACCCCCTTACACGGCGGTTCTTCACTGGAATTGGATGTCGAACATGAAACCCTACTGCTCATGAGCTGAGACTTTACCACCAATTCACTTTGGAACTTCATATACATAAGTCATGCGCACATTGAGTCATTGCTTCACAAATAATCTGAAATTAAATCATTCAAAATTGCCGTATTTACATAAAAATGAACACATAATCTTCAAACTCCTCTGTTGTTCTATAGATTGAATCAACAATATAGTACATTAAGGAAGTGAAATATTTTATCAAATTAAATAGAAAAGAAAAAAATTAATAAATTAAATAACATAAAAATTGTATTGTACTTAACACGTGTCAGTAAATGTGCTGATGGATAAATAACGAATTTTAAATTTTTACACAGCACTCTGTTTCTATGAGCTATATTTAATAAAATATTCAAGAAGTAATAATATTTTAAATAAAAAAAAGATATCTTTTTATGCGCATGAATTGACCAAGATATAGAACTTGACCAAGATATAAAATCGATCAAGATATAGAAGTGGAATATAAAAGCATCCATTTTTTTTAAAAAAACCATTACAATATATGTAGCAATAATAATCCAAGTAAATATTTATAAATTTCTGAAGGAAGAAAATTAAAAATTCGAAACTTAAGAAGAATATTACTTCAAACTATAGTAAAAATAGATTCACAATTGTGATGGTAATTTAATTTTAGAACGTATTGCGAATTTTCCCTGAGAAAAAAGGCTTGACGTCACAACACAACGAAAGAAATGTAATTTGAATATTAGTTGACGAGCAGAATAAGGGAAATGATGACAAATATGGAACAAGACAGTATTTTTTTATTAATGACTGCAGACAAATAGAAAAGTGTGCTAAAAATATCCCTGCTGTGTTAGTATTATCTCTACTATTTTAGATTTTACTACGTTTTTATAACGAGTATTTTAGTGCTTATGTTTAGAAAACACAGAATTCTATTTAGAATCTTCTGATTATTTTCACATTCAACTTTTATTTCTGGATGTGTGCGGTTTTTATATGGATTAGTAAGATGCATTTTGAGATTTATTTTTGTCTGTACATTAATCCAGGTTTCGATTATTGGATCCAAATTTAATATCTCCCAAAATAAAGGTCTAATTTCTGGAAATTTTGCTTTAGAATTATCCGAGCAGTTTCAGTTTCAAATATATTTTTCAATCACCATTTAAATGATTTTTTTTAGAAAATGTAGGTTTTCATAATCTATATATCCACTTCGTATTATTTTTACATGTAGCCATTTTTTTAAGGTTTCTGAAACTTATATGGTTTAACTGGGCACATTTTTTAACCCTTTCGCTACGGCTGCCCCGTCCGCCGAAGTACCGTCACTGAACGGAACCTCGCGCCGGAAAAATGCGCAGTGCGCGTGGTTTCTTTATATATGTTGTTCTAAGTGTTAAATAGGAACTGTGCTGAATAAATCAATCATTGCTCTAATGTAATAAGTATATTTACATTTTTAATATGGTAGGACTTATAAAATTATTCAAATACAAAATTATAGATAACATAGGTATTTATATAATTACAAAGCTTAACGATGAAATGATTAATATAATTAATAGCGACATGAAAATTATTGAAATATAAAGTGTAAATCTAATACGTACAAAATATGTAATAAAATATGTAAAAACTAGTAATATAGTTATTACCATCGACTCCAGATGGCACTTGTACAGATATTTTCGATGCCGCATGTATGCGGCGATCGTACCCAGAAGTCGTTGCGTGGATGCCGCGTATATGCGGCGCTCGTACCCAGAAGTCGTTGCGTGGATGCCGCGTATATGCGGCACTCGTATCTAACAGTCGTTGCGTGAATGCCGCATATATGCGGCACTCGGGACGAAAGGGTTAAGCATTTAGAAATCTCTGTGCACCACTAAGTATCAAACGGGGCTTACAGAAGTAGACAACACATTAAATGAAGATGTCACATACAGAACAGCTACCGACGCATCACATTCGCTTGCACAGCCCCATTTTACAAGGGGGCACATTTAAACATATCACAGATAGAACAGATGAAGTACAACCCTGCCCGAATCGGGACTCGAACACAGGACGCCCAGATCACGTTGAAGACGCGCTGCCCCTGTTCCAGGACGTCGGCATTTGGGCATATTTGGAAGCTTATTTTTTTCCTGTAGTGAATGCAGGTTGAGTGTCTTGGATTCCTTTGAGTCCATGGATTCCTATAATCTTTCAAAACAAACTAGAGCAATCTGTACCGCCGTAACCTTAGTTTTGTTTGTTTTGTTGTAGTTTTCACTTTCTCACATACATACTATAGTAAAAGTATTGCAATAGTAAAAAGAATTCGAACTAGAGATTTTGACAAAACTCCATGTTTTAGGCATCTCAGAATTCGAAAACCACCTTTTTACAAAATATAACTCTGTCTGTGACAAAGATAACTCAAAAACGCTTTCAACTTGACGGATAAAACTTAGTATGCGGTTTTTATTAAAATTTTTTAGATATCTATCAAAATTTGAACTAAATTCATTCAGCAGAAATTTGTCTGGTATCGTTTTCGAATATAAATTAACACAATAATTATAAAACAAAGAGAGCTAGATTGATAAAATTTAGTGTACATTATTAATTTAGTATACATATGTGATGTAGGGACCTATCAAATTTTGAGTCAAATCTAACTATCAACTGATTTCTACGAGTCTGTAGTTTAAGAAATATGCAAACGTGGTAAAACAAAGAAGGAGTGACTTAAATATATTAAATATATTTATAATTTTGTGATAATGTGTGTATCTTATTGTCAAATTTTTATTCCAAACAGTTAAAAAAAATGGGTCTAAAGCACATATTTGATTAAGCAGCACGCCAGAGATTAATCTTTAAATCTCTCGTTATGGATGGTATGACAGATTCAGTAAAAATATTAAATTTTTCAAAAGAGCCTATAATTGGTCAAGGTTAAAATTTTTTCATTCATATTTATAATGTATAAACGAATGTACAGTAAGATGACAGATATTTAATAATTGGAGAAAGTTAAATATGGAATAGAATTTCGTGTTTTTCATGTTGAAATAATGAATCCGAAAACAGAATAAGACACCAATATCATTCATTAAGACTTTCTCCTTCATATATTGGCTTTTCTGCATATATTTCTATCTTATAAGTACAAAACGATCAACTGTATTTGCAAGATATCTTCATGATAAGTTTTGCTATACAGAATATCCAGCAACATCCAGGTGATATCATGTAATAAATTGTTCTATTAGGAATATTGATGCAAATATGAGTCATATTTGAGTCGCTTAATCGATAATAGGAAAGACCTTCTTCTGTACGACATGCAGAAGTGAAACCACTTGTAAGCAATACAATACACCGTAAGCTATACAATACAGTTATAATAAGCCATAAAAAGACTTGCTTTATAATATTTCAAATATTTATTTCACTTGCAATCTAAATTCATGATTTATTAAATCTAAAATTTTTAAGACTATCCCTTTAACTGTTTTCAAATTTTATGCTTAGAAATTTTGATATAATTTATGCATTGTCATAGAATTTATGACTTTTAATGAAATATAAGAATAATGACTTATTTCTATTCAATTTCTACACATCCATTTTAGCCTCTATAATCAATATGATAAATATCTATTTAAGACAAAACCCATTAAAGTGACGGCTTAAAAAAATTATAACATTTTATGGATCTTATGAGCTATGATGGGCATCAATACGTATTCGCATACATTTATGTATCGCTTTCAGACATTTCCTGAAAAATTTGTTTACATTTTTCATATCATTAATCCGGATTTTTATATTGATGATTTAGATTTTTATATTGATTAATCCAGAGTGTTTGACAATCATTATAACGAGATCGATTTTATTCCAATTACGATTGATTTTAGAACTAAAAGTTTCCATTAGATATTCTATAAATTAAAATACAATCTGTTTTTTTTTGTTTTTTATTAATAATTAATAAAATATTATATTAAATATGATTTTTTAAATAAATCACAATCATTTATTTACATAAGCTAAGCCTAAAAGTTACAATGAAAGCTATGAAAATAAAAAAAAATCCGTCAATTTGACGGGTGTGGTATATATTTTACATTGGTAGTTTTAACATTAAACCAGGAAACGTCATGCGAAGTGGAGCTTAAATCGATAAGCAGCAATTCCAAGTTTATCCGAAAGAAGAAATCAATATATCTCTTCACGCGTAACACAAAAACATCAGATTTCGAGAGAAGACTGCTTAAAAATTCGGTTCCATTCCTACGGCCCATGTGTTTCTTTTCTTTTCAGACAAGCAGTGCAGTTGTAGACAGTTTGACGAAATAAGGCCACACACAAAGAGGAATGGAACAGAAAAATCTGAAGTTCAAACAGATGTTTCGGTCAATCTTCTCAAAATGTAAGGAGTAGATAGATTGATAATAGGGTCTTCATCAAAATGTCTTTCCTCCCCTTAAAATAACTTTCGTTCCCATCCCCCCAACCCCAAACCCCCCTGAGGTTTAGTTAAGTTAAATTAAAACAATGATAGGACTATTTTTAATCAAACCTCGCAATATAGAACAACAGTCAAAAGATGAGGACAACACCCTAGCTGGCACATCCTCTCCAAATTTCTGCACCACACCAATGGGGGTTGTTTGGTGCTGTATAGGGCGACTCTTCTGTGGTAATAGGTCTCGAACCAGGAGCCCTCTGGTCCCAAAGTCGATACTTTACCACCAGGGTACCGCGGCCTCCCCTAAATTGGGATTCATGCTCATCAAGCTGCTCAGTGACCAGAATGGTTATGGGTTCTTTATGGTGTTCTTATCTGTATTAGTTATATCACTTCAGTCATTGCTCATAAAGTTAAGAAAAATACTTTTCTATTTAATGTATGCATAATTAAAATAATTGGTAGAGCTAGTTCCTTTGATCCGTTAATTTATATTTCGTATAAAAGCTCTTGACTCCTAATTGCGTCATCAATTATTGACTTTTCTTTTTATTTCCATTGATGTTACTGCTTAAAATTCTGAGAATTCTACATCCCATTTTCTGATGTGTCTTTTAGCAAATTCTTCACAAATATATGCCGTCTTGCTCATAAACCTTGACTCCATTTTAAGGTTGTAAATTATTTTATTATCTGTTTAGATCAAATTGCAATTAATCTATCATCATATTTGATTCGCATTTAATTTCAGGAACATGATCTAAGATTAATTTAAAATTGAGGTTCGCTTTCTTTAACCATCCAATCTTAAGATGGTATTAGTAGATTTGAGTAACGCAAACAATAAACTGCAGTGGACAGAGGCGTTTAATATTTATTTGCTTTAGCAGGTAGTTCGTTATAAGGAGACTTATATTAAATATAACAACAAAAAATATTTCAATGAAATCTGCTATGTGTATTTCAATGCATCACGTCAGAATATAATTTCTTGAACGGCCAAGCACCTCGTGCTCGTGCGAGTTAAATTATATTTTTATTCATTTTGATGGTTTCGTCGAATGAGTCAATTATTGCGAACGGTCCAAAAATTTCTGTTGCTTTAAAAATATCACATTTCCTATTTATTTCAGTTCACATAGTCACGCGCTGAAAATGACATTTTTCTAGATTTTATTTGCCGTAGTCATTAACTTTTTTTAAAAATCAGAGATTATGTTAATGCAATGGCAATACGCAATTAAAAGATGATTTTTTGGGTTACACGTGCAGATAATAAAATTTCAATTTTTCGCCCAATGGATCTTTTTTTGTCATCACAAACCTCATCTCCAAAACAACATCATGTTCTGACATGATAACAAATGGCAATACAATGGGAAAACTAATACTATACTATCATAATACCGATAACTGTTTATAATTGAGTGATAGGAAATTATTCAACTTATCTGTTTAATATTTCTGTAACTCTTATTATTTTGTACTTTGATTAATATTTTTATACAATTGTCAAGCTGTATTCAACCTTTAAAAATTTTAGACGCTTTTTAATTTTTGAAAGAGCCAGATGTTGAAAATAAATTAGTAAGATAATGAATTCAAATATTAGAATGGATTGGTCAGTAATATTATTAATAAAATCAAGTTAAAAAATATTTAAACCTTAAAGAACGTACAGGAATGTTAATCATGATCCTAATGTTATATTATTATAAATTAAATTTATCCTTTTGTTGCTTTCAACCTGTTAAAAACAGACTTGAAAGAACTTCAAAAGAAAAAACTCTAATTTCAGACATTAAAACATTTAGAAACGCACATCAAAAAATTATTGCAGATATGAGTGCCTGTAATCTTTCTTTTTAAAAACATTATTTAATTTGAAAAATTTAAAAAATAGAACTGAAGCAAATAATAAATGCTGCTTTGAAAAGTGAGACATTAAATCATATGTAATGACCTAAAATTAAACTTTAAATTTGAATTTATTATCCTCTAATGAATTTTTGAAATAATTATTCAATATTTACAATAATCAGCAAACGTTTCACGCATATGTATGAAAGAGAAAGCAAAGAACAATTCTGACAAACAACGTACAAATAAAGCAAAAGGACACCATTGTTTTAAATTTAAATGATTTAGGAATGAAGACTCCATATTCGTAATTAACTATTGAATAATAAGTACATAAGAATAAGCAAAATCCAAATGAAAGACGGGAAAAAAAATCCTGTACCAAATCTTAAAATTAAATTTCTGTATGAAAGATTCCGTATTCTTAAAGAATGGTCGCTGCTTCCAACATAAGCTGTAACAACAAGCAAGTTAAAAGAAAAATAGCGAGTAATACTAGGTCAAGTCTTAGAATATTTTCTGTTTGTAAATTGATAAAAAATATTTATCTCCATTGATAAAAATTTACTGAATTGAAAAAAAATCACAAAGTTGTTGAAAGCTATGATGATCTAAAAAACCAAACCCGAAAAGTTTACTGAAAAAAAAACCCAGCTGTAAATTAAAAAAATGGATTAAAATGAAATCCTGCTATGCATATTTCAATGTATCATGTCAGAACATCATTTCTTGAACGGAAAAGCACCACGTGCTAGTGAGAGTTAGTATGGCAAACGATACTTTTATAACGATATTTATTATGGCAAACGATCCAAAAATCTTTGTCTTGCATTTATTGCTTAAAAAAAATATCGCATTTCCTATTTATTTCATTTCGTATAATCACGTGCTCAAAATGACATTTTTCTAGGTTTTATTCGCTGTAGTCATTAACTTATTTTTTAAAATCAGAGCTTTTGTATATGAAATGGCAACGCGTTATTAAAAATTGATTTTTTGAGATGCTCGTGCAGATAATAAAATTTCAATTTTTTGACAACGGAATTTTGTTGATGCCAAAAACTTCATCCCCAAAACAACATGTTGCTCTAACATGATAAAAAAAACAGCTGTTAACTAAAAAAATAGCTCAGCTTAAAGGTGTTAATTAGGACATTTTCTTTAAATTTTCTAAATATTTTTCAATATTTCTTAATTTTTTGAAAATATTGCTCTAAAACTTCAGTCATTCACTTAGTATTGAATCAAAGATATAATCACGTTACTACGATACAATGATTAATTCGAAGTAAAACACAGAATTAAGTTTTCTAGAATTTCAAGTCAAAGATTAACATAAAATTTAGATGATTACATATTTCTTCCTCTGTTATAAATTTAATACATAAAATGTCTGCAACTAAATCCATTAATAACTATTTCAAAATTTATTCCATTCAGATTCCTAAACAGACCAGAACTCAAACCTTAAACAAATCTCGAGGTTCCACCTTATCAAAGCTGAAACCTCAACTGCCAGGAAAACAATCTCTTGTTTGCCAAGAAAAGAGAATCAACACACTTCCTACTCTTAAACACAAAAGATCGCATTTCTGGCGAGATAACTGGCTAAAAATTCTATCCCATTTCCCGAATCATCCGGCTGTTCATCTCGATTCCACGCAAGGAAGGCAGCAATACAAAGAAATAAGAAATGGGGTCAATCACGGAGAGAAATTGGGGGGGAAATTTGTAGTCGAGGAACCTGCTGTGATCAATCTTCCCAAAGTACAAGGAGGGGTGAATGGTATGAAAATATGGACTTCGGGAGTTTTCAATCGCCGAGGAAGGGAAAAAAGGGAAAGGAGAAGGGATAAAAGGAAGCATCGCATTCATCTTTCTGCTTGTCGCTTTGCAAAACTCGGTAATAAATAACAGTCGAAGGCAGCCGTGTTCACTTATTGTAACTCCATTTGGGGATAGTGATAGCTCTGAAATTCTTTTGTTCACGGCCATTTTGCTGCTAATACAACATTTCAATGGAATTTGTATTTGTTTTTGGGGAGAAAATTGGGGGAAAACTTTTAGTGATTTTTTTATTCTTTAATTTAATCTTTCAAGTATATTCTTTATGATAATATTGTTATGAATTTTATTAATATTGTTATGAATTCGATTCAAATACTGTAAATATTTATAAATACTTTAATTCTATAAAAATAATTGTAACGGAATCACATGTCAGCGAGAAAAGACCGTTCTAAGAAAATTTACGACAAACGATCGACATATTTTACCGATTTGAGGCTACAGATGCGTTAGTGACGTAATGAGGTCACTAACAGTTTTTACTACAAGCTAAAATGTGTAGTAGAAGCTAAGAAATAACAATTTGTTCTTAAAAAACAATAGAGAAATTTCTGGACTCCTCCGGAACAAACGAACTCTTTCTATGTTTGTCCCGCCCACTTCTGTGAGATGCTATTTAAGACTCGCCTTAAAGGTGTGGAGTTAGGTGAGTTCGGAGGAAAGGTTACGTTGGGTGGCTGAGCCAGAGAGACCGTCTTTTCTCTTGCTGCCTTGCGAATCTATTGCTTTGCTGTTATTTGAAACTAGCGATTAAGTGGAGTTAATTCGCTGGGAATTTGTAGCTTGAGTTGCGAATATTTGATATGCGTTTTTATAGACAATGAAGTCTGCATCTTCTTATCGCACTTGTGGAAGAATAACTACTATTCAATATTACAATATTACCTATTTCAATGGTTCTTATGACACCAATTTATATAATCCTGATTTATTCTGACTACCGTCACTAATAATAAAGATGAATATGCACTTTAATCAGAGTTTCATTAACCAAATTTTTTTCCATCTGCTTTTAATAACTGCATACTCATCTACTGTGTCAAAAAAGTAAGTGAATATATATATATATATATATATATATATATATATATATATATATATATATATATATATATATATACACTGAAGTGACAAAAGTCATGGGATAGCAATATTGAAATATAAAGGTGGCAGTAGTATCGCAGCGAAGAAGTATAAATGCGCAGTTCGTTTTCCAGAGCTTTCATTTGTGTTCAAGTTATTCATGTGAACAGGTTTTTCGTGTTTTATGGCGGCACGACAAGAATTAACAGACTTTGGACGTGGAATGTTAGTTTGCGCTAGACGCATGGGTCATTCCATTGCGGATATCGTTAGTGAATTCAACATTCCGAGATCCACAGTATCAAGAGTGTGCCGAGAGTATGAAATTTCAGGCATCCCAACCCATCATGGACAGCGCAGTGGGCGACCACCTGCACTTAACGACCGAGAGCGCCGACGTCTGTGTAGAATGGTCAATGTTAATAGACACGCAACACTTCGTCAAATAACTGCAGGAATCAATTTGGGACGTGTCCGATAGGACTGTGCGGCGAAATTTGTCTTTCTTGGGCTATGACAGCAGAAGACCGACTCGAGTGCCTTTACTGGCAGGACGACATTGCCTGCAGCGACTCTCCTGGGCTCGTGAGCATATCGACTGGTCCCTACACCAGTGGAAAACCGTGGCGTGGTCAGATGAGTCACGATTTTAGTTGTTACGAGCTGATGGTAGAGTTCGAGTGTGGCGCAGACCCCACGAAGCCATGGACCCAAACTGTCAGCAAGGCACTGTTCTAGCCGGTCGTGGCTGCATAATGGTGTGGGCTGTTTTTATATGGCATGGACTCGGTCCTCGGGTGCAACTAAACCGATCATTGACTGAAAATGGTTATGTTCAGCTGCTTGCAGATCACTTGCAGCCATTCATGGACTTCACGTACCCACACAACGATGGGATTTTTATGGATGACAATGCGCCATGTCACCGGGCCAGAACTGTTCGCGATTGGTTTGAAGAACATTCCGGACAATTCCAGCGCATGATATGGCCACCTAGATCGCCGGATATGAATGCCATCTAGCATTTATGGGACATCATCGAAAGGTCCGTTCGTGCCCAAACTCCTGCACCATCCACACTTTCACAATTATGGACGTCTATACAGACAGCATGGCTCAATATTCCTGCAGAGGACTTCCAACGACTTGTGGACTCCATGACACGTCGAGTTGTTGCACTTAGGAGGACCGACACGATATTAACAGTCATCCCATGACTTTTGTCACTTCAGTGTATATATATATCTTTACACATGTTATATTTCGGCATATTATTGTTTCAAATTATTTTTCAAAGACGGAAATCTCTGTAACGGCTCATCTCATTATCTTATATGCTTGTAAATTCTGTAAATAGTTTTTTTTTAAATTCATGTCAGAAGTTCTCTGAAGTTTATTAAAGAATATGCGAGAAATTTTAGGGGGTACCTTGCCACCAATTTTGCTTAATTTCTAGCAATTGATTACATTGTCGATTTGAAGTTCAAATAGCTTTCATTCTTTCATCAGGTATTTGATAGCTTGATTTTCTTCCAATGTTGGAAGTTAAGGAAACAGGGTTTTATTTAATAGGTCTGCGATTTACGAACTTAATAAATGAGTGAATCTACCATACTATTAAAGATTATTAGATAAACCACACATTTATAGATTTAACAGTGCTATGATATCATGAAATATATCATTCCGCTTGAAGGTTTCATTCACACTATAAGCAAAGCACAAGCAAGACAATGAAGGTAACACATTTTTACTGTCTGATAATTTCATATATCATGAATATGAAACTATATTTAAAAAATTTAATTGAAAATAAAGATAATCACTACCGCCCCGTGAACCAGATAGTTACCAAAGGCGACTACTTTGTACAGGACAGGGAGATGCAGCGATGAAGGTTGAAGTATTCTTATAATTGCCTTTCTGTTTTAGAAAAACGACAATTTGTCTTTATGATTCGCAATAGCTATTCATTATTTCAGGTAGATACGAATTTTAGCAAATAAAAATCACCAACACAGACATAATTTCAATTTTTGAACCCATAAAGATAAAAAAAAATAGAAGCAGAAAAATTTTAAGATAGAAATTTTTGAAAGTTGTAATATTTACTCTAAACAAACTTTTTTAATGAGAAAGTAAGCAAAAAAGCAAAGTAATCTTGTCATAAAGATAAGTATAATTTTGTGTAGAATAGAGATCCAATGATATATTGATATAAAGTAACACATATTTTTGTGTTTGAAGCAGAAGTCAGTTTCAAAGACAGAGGAGAGACGTTCGAATTTTTTAAGTTTAGTTTATTTCATCCCAAAAGGCACGAACATTATGCACAAGCAGCGCGAACAAGGAACAACCGCTCACAGAGCTGCATAACCGAATAAGGTAAAAAAAAGCACGAAATAATTTATCCCTTATCTTATATACCATGAGATTCTAATAAATCTGACACGTGTCGATTCTGACAGGAATTCTTATATGTGTTGACCTTGACAAGGGATGCGCAAGGATTCTTTAGAAGAATCTGTTTATATTCGCTATTATTTATCTCTTCACTCTACATTTGGAACCGATGAACCTATGATTCAGCATTTTTACAAATCTCCAGTTAATTTAATTAAACAGAAAAAATGGGATTTGATCAGGAAATAAGATAACATTTTAGAATGACTTTAATATGGGGTGAAAAACCTTTTATAGTTGAGCATATTGCTGTTTCGATATTTTAAAAATGTATTCAATAATTCCTTCTGACATCAGTAAATTTCTAAACGAAATGACTAGAAGATTGTCAGGGATTTATTCAAATTATCAATATCGTTCAATATATCGGAGTTCAACTTTGAGTGTATCGATATCTTCAAATGGCTTTGCGAACACATTATGTTTTATGTAACGCCCAAACTTTCATCGAGCAATAAAATAAGGGTCTATTTGAATTAATGAAATGACAAAATACATATAAACGTTTCCTTCTTTAATGCCAATTGAATGCAAAAGGACTATTTTTGCATTGCTTCTGTCATCTGTTGAAGTAATGCAAAAATGGTACCGTCCTAAAAAAAAACACTACTATTCCTTTGTAAAAATTTTACTGTATTATATTCAATACCTCTTTGCAATAATCTTTTATGATTAGAAAAATATTTTATGATCATCTAGTACACTAAATCTTAATCAGCTGTTATTTGAACAAGCACTTAAGATTTGAAGCTTATACAAATAAACGCGCGTTTCACACGTAGAAGATAATGTAGATAAAGAATAAGTAATTAAGGTTTAAAACATGTACAAATAAACGTGTGTTTCAAACTTAGAAAGCAATGCATATAAATTATGAAAATGGATTTTCCAAAATTCTTAAAGCTGTAAACTTAAGTGTAGTTGAAAATAAAAAGAAAAATAACATGCATCAAAAATTAAAGAATGTCCTTATTCAAACTCAAACTCTACGGATCAATATTCCACCTCGTTATTTCATCCACTTTCATTACTTACAGAGCGATGATTTTTATAGAATATTCTAAAAGCTTTTGAAATGGCGTGCTAGAAATCGACAAATGGGGAACTCTAAAATGAATGCATTTCCTGAAAAATGTAGCGTTGTTTCTTAGCTCCATGCTGTTGCTAACTCAGCAGATCCCTTTCACTAGGCACAAACTGTAAATACATTAATTCCTTAAAGAGAAATTCTTAATGAAAATGAAATGTGTATACTATCTCAACATTATTTTTAATGGGTCTTTGTCCTCAAATAATGCAGTAATTGGTACAAAAATCGCATATGAGATTTTAAAATGAATTGTTTACACGAAACTGAAATTTTTCACATGAACTGAAAATAGCGTGATAGTTTAGCTGATAAAAATGTAATTTCCTGAATGTTAAATATTTAAGCGTAGTTTGTGTGTTTGAAAGTAACATGATGCTAATAAAATACTGAAATTATAACGAGTATAACCAAGTATTTATTAGATATTTGCCAGTAAGTTTGGAAAAATTTCTAAACTGATATAATTAAAAGAATGTTTGGCAACTATCGCTTTACATTATATCTATAGATTAAAAAAATAATTAATAATTTTTGCTGTTATTAACATAATATGTAATGCTCAAAAATTCACAGTGAAATTGAATCTTGAATGTAACGTATTCTTTAAAAACCAAATTATAATATATTTTAAATATCAAAATGATATTTTTAGACTAGCAGATATTCTGTAAATGAAGTAAAATAAACAGATAGTAAAGTCTCCTTAAAGACAGTCAAAAATTTATTTGTTTTTCTTGAAGGCGGAAAAAAAATACAACAACAACACATATTATCTACCCTCAAGAATATTTGAATTATAAAATAAATAAAAAAGAATAAATATTATTTATGCTTCTCCTTTGTATGTCATGAAATTTCAATGAATATATTTATCTATTAGCGAATAAATATCGTTCTTTCTATCATTCCTAGGTAAACCAGATAGCTAGTTCATGTTTTAAACGATATTTCTTCTATATAAAGAATGCGTTTGGTACCAGCAAATGAATAATAAAAAACACATTTAATTAAAATCATTTTCGTTTTTCCTAATCATTTAAATAATATACCGTTTCATTTAGGTAATGCAAGATTTTAGATTTAAACCTTTACAAATATTTAAATTGTTCCATTGATTTAAATTTTTAAATCTTATTTTGATAATTTAAAAGTTTACAAATGTCGGAATTTAATGTTTTTCAAGGCTTCAGGGTTCATAGTTTAGTACTTATTTCTAGTATTCATTTTTTAAAAAAAATTTATTTTAAAGGTCAAGAAATTTAATTTAGATTATGCAATGAAAACTTTAAACTGTTTAATTTATTTTAAAATATTCATTATTTTTTATTTACGAATACACAATTCTGAATATAATAATAACAACGCTGATACAAAGAATATTACATAAAGGAAATTTTCTTTTAGCATAAAATTAGAAAATTTCTTTTATACGTAAAACAATATCAGATTTTAAAATCGTAATTATTTCCTTTCTTTAAACTTCAAAAAATTAATTAAAAATTATAGTTGGCAAAATATTGCCATATAATATGCAATTTTATAAAGAATTTTTAAATGTTATGTATTGTAAAAAATTAATAAAGAATATTAGAAGGAATCGTCAATTCATATTTCCATTTTTTAAAAGATTTTAAAAATTATAAAATGCAGCCTCGACAATATTTTCGATAAAAATTAATATTATTTAAGAAATATTTGAATGATATATGAGTTTTTCTCCATACATTTACATATAAATGAAACCTCTTCTAAAATGGAAGTGCGCTGCCATATAAAAAGAAAGTTTGCATCGATTTCGCTTAAAAATGGATTTATTCTTTCGTACGAATTCGAGATTAAAAAAAAGGACGTTAGACTTAATAAAATTAAATTCCTTTTTCATTATGTCGTGCATAATCTTCATAAAAGGGAACGGCCGTTGGACTGGATCCTCTGAGAAGATTATAAATGATTTATGAATTTAAGATACTAAGTTGAAAAGAATAGCTTATTTTATTACTCTTGGAGTAGAAAAAAATTTAGATTCGATACTTTTTATGGAACAGGAAGGAAATTAACAGCGGGAAGAAAAAAAAGTCATTAATGTTCAAATCTTCTAAATTCTTCTCGTTTAATTGTGTTATATGACAAAAAAGAAATTAAATAAAAATTTAAAGGTTCTTGATTGACAGTTTTATAAGCATAAAATTAGTATATTATCTTGAATCAAAATAGAATTTATTCAATTTTTTAATGATGTAAAGTAAAATCATAAAATTGTCCTTATTTTTTATTGTATTAAAAATGTTCGAAAATATTTTTTTAGATAACGTTAATGGTTCAGCATAGTCTGGTTGGTAGGGCGTTGTATTTGCATCCTTTGTACTGAGAGTTCGAATCCGATTGCCGAAGAATTTCCGTGTGTGTGGTGGCTGGAGCGCGTTAAAACTGTCGTGGTCACAAAGTACCACTGTGGGTACTGGGTCAGAGGTAATCGTTGTCTGTTCGAGATCTAAATTACGATCTGTGGTTTTAAATAAATGAAGTCCGCCACGTTAAGAGGGTTTGTGACGTGTGTGAGCTAGAAGTCAGACTTCTGCCCTGGGGATGATCAGGGGTGCATACCCTCAGAAACTATTTCAGCCCACTTCCCGTTGTAAAGTGGAACACATAAACTATAGATAACAGTAATTGAAAGTGCTTTTAGATACACTATCACACTAAATTAAAAAGTATAAACATTTTACGATATAAATTATTATTTTTTAGACATTCTTATTTCTTAATTTTTTATATACCGTCCCAAATATCAAGGAATATCGAAATCATTTATATCAAATCATATTATCATATTGATATCAAATCCACCATGGACATCACTTTTAGAGTATTAAATTTAATTTGAATTATTGAAGTAACTGATAATTTTTTTCTGGAAGTATTAAAATAGTGTAATGCCATTGAATATACACAAGGGACGAATGCTTCAAAATTCTTACAGAGCAGGAATCGGTAATCCTGTCGATACTGCTACGCTCAGTTGTGGCGTCGTGGTCTCCTGTACACAAGAAGACCAGGAATTGGTAGAAAATAAAACTTGAAATCCCATCTTAATAAGCATGGAAAATCAGTATCAATAAAAGTCTATGAACAGTGCACAACTTTTCAAATCGATAAATAACTTGGATAAAGAATTTAGTTTTCATACATGGCAAGAGCGAAATATTAAAATTATTTTTATTGAAAATGCTGGATGCTGTATTGCTCAAATTGTGGATTGTGACAAGATAACGATTATATATGTATTTTTTTCTCAATTTGAAAATCTTTTTTAAGGCAAATAGAAATAACACAAAGAAAAAGCGCAATATGCAAACAGGCGAGTCGTGCCGAAGAAAGAAAACAAAGCAAGAATCTTTTAAAATGTGAATGAGATATAAAAAAAAAATGATATTTCGTCCATAATAAAAAATACTTCATTCGGATATTAAGGATTTATTTCCTTTTCCTGCATTTCATTTCGAGTAATTTATTTAAACTTGCGATTAAGAATTTTTAAATAATTACAAAAAACTTATTGTCAAGAGACAGGCATTATTTAAAGAGATAAATATTAAAAAAACAGTCATATAATAGTTCTAAGTGAAGAAAAACTAAAAATGTGGTTAATTTCTAATTGCTTGAATATTTGACTAATTTCTGTAGTTTAAAAAACTGATAATATTATTTCTTTTTATCTTATATATGTAACGGCATGTTAATTTTGCTGACACTAGAGGGCTTCACTAGTCAACTAATATTTTATGATTTAGCAATTTTAATAATATTAATGTAATAATTAGAAAATTTTAAATTCCTTATAATATTTACTGAAATAATATTAATTTTTACAGCAAATAATTCTTCATAAAATGTTTTTTGTATTTTCTTTTTAAATATACTTTCTGTTAACGCAAGGTGATAATATCTTAACTGTTCGAAAACTTAACTGCTTTTAAAAAATGTTTGGCGCTCCGATTCAAATCTGGCGTCGCCTGTGAAGTTGTTAAAATTTGGAGTCTGCAGTTGTCAAATAAATTCTATAAAGTGAAGGAAATGTTGATGTTCTTGAAATAGTGTTATTAATAACTATTTACATAACACGAAGCACATAACATATATATATATAAATACAACATTTGGTGGAATTTGTGTATTAAAGAAAGGGGAGCATACACATATAAATATATATAGTTGCAATGACTTTTATTTATACTAGGATTAAATTTGAGAAATGTGTTATTTTGAAGTTTCATTTAACCCTTAGTAGCCTGATTTACGAAAGTGATTTATTTTTAATATTACTGTGTTTGTTTGATAAAATAAAACAATAATGACATTTGATTTTTTTAAAATTTCGTTGGAAAGATTATTATACAACAGTAAAATACGTACAGCCACCCTATAAAAAAACTAATAGTAATGTGAACATTCGGTTTAAAAGATGGGTATCAAAATTGAAACTCTAGGTTATTAAGGGTTAAGGCAACACAAAACATTTAAGGCATTTGACGATTATATATAATTTTTAATCAAATATAAGGTCTTTGAATGATTAAATCTCAACTTAGTTGTTTATGAAGTGTTTGTTCGATGTCCATAAAATGATCGGACATGACGGCTAAAGGTATTACAGACATGTCAGAAAAATATTCTCTTAAAATGATTTAAATCTTATTTCTATTTAGAACTGTATTCCAAACTGGTACCAGAAGTCAATACTATTTGAACAGTCTAGACGCCATATTGCAAAACTCACACATGACGCACGATGACGCACTCATCTTCCAAAAACAGATTCATCCGATAAAAGAAGTAATTTCAATTAACGATGGTCTTTCACAACATCCACTGCTTCATTACCCGGGAGACCTTGAAGACAGTTTTAGGAAGTTCCAACTCTTTAAATAGATCTGGAAGATTGAGTTTCAATGGGGTCGGTAATTGGGAGATGGGAACACGCAGCCAGAACTGAGGAGTGACCCCGCTTTATGGGCAATTTCTTTGGCTACACTGAATGGTACGGTTACCATGGTTACGTAATCACCATCTGGTCTTCCTCATCAAACAGCTCCCGGTTTTCCGGAGGCCTCACTCATACCAGAGGATGGTGACGGCATTGTTATTGAGAGTTGCGTCATGGCAGAGAGGTGACATGGCATGTGTCACAAAGACAGGTCTAAATTAAAGAATGTCTAAGGCGGTTGAAAATATACGTGATGAGATCAACAGAAATACCCATATTGGGACATATTTTTGTACATTATATAAAGAAATCATGTATCGTTTAACCGCTTAACTGTTTTGCCCGTATGCCATACGTGCATCGATTTATCGAATTTTGATAGTTGTAAACAAAAAATAAACCATTCATAACAATTATAATTTAATAGCAAAATGACTCCGATTTCGTAGATAAGTCATCTATTCGATGGATTTCCACTTGAATCAAAATAAGAAAATATTCCCAACATAGAGGGTGTCATCTTATTAGACAGTGAAGAAAATAAAACTGTTAGGTGGTTAATCAGAAATAACCTCTATTTCAATTAATATAAAAGATGGATATATGTGTTTGCCAGACAGTTTGAATTGTACATACAAAATTTATCTCATATAAAACAAAAGCAAATTTGTTGAAATTTTATTTAATTAAAAAGCAAAGAGACTTTTCACAATTTTTAGCGATATCTCTCGAAAATACTATCTCGTGAATATAAATGATATATTGCTTCAAAATTTAAAATATGCGTCTTTTTAACGATATGAATTTAATAATCGTGTAAAGTTTTACTAACTTTAGATTCTTTTAGTTGCAAAAATAAAATATTTGCATTTTAACTTTGAATCAAATGTACCTATTCAAAGTAAAAGACAAACACGATGTTTATTTATTGCAATTATATTTTTATCACTTTTCTTATGTTCGTTATTAATACAATTTTTAATTATGACTACTTAGTTTAAAAGTCTATCACCGTTTGTTTAAATTTTTGGTTGAAAATAAAAGTAATCATTTATTCTTTTGGTAGATGATATAACAGATAGAAAATATTTTTCACTCGCTTATTGATAAACTTTAGAGCAGAACAGCTATTTCCATGCACAAGAATAAATTTCAATTTTTCATCAAGAATATGTGATATACTAAATCACAAATCACAGACATCATTTTACTTAACACACAAATGGAAAAAAACAACTAAATCTCGATTTTGATTAACAAGGCAGCTATAAATACAAATTTTTGTAGTTGTTGATAACACTGGACAACAAAATTTTGGTTTTTGTTTGTTACAAGAACAAAAATGGCTGAATCTTATAGTACTTTTGACGCTGATTTCAAATATGAAAACGGTTTCTTTCCATCGGGCATAGTTTTTTTTGTAATAAGCAATTACTTTGTTTGAAAAAACATTTTACTATGATATGATCATATGATGTATATGTGAAATTTCTACATACCTAAAATTTGCTTCGTTTTGATTTTCTGGTGTACTCTGCAGTAGGTGCATCAGTCATGAGATTCCAGCAGTAGTCAGCCAGCATTCTTGTACTCCACTTTCCCTGGTAGCGTTTTTCCATGGCAGATATTTCCTGGTGAAAGCGTTCACCATGTTCATCACTCACAGCTCCGAGATTTTGGGGAAAGAAATCCAGATGTGAATCTAAGAAGTGGATTTTTAGTGACATATTACACCCAAGTGCTTTATAGTTCTTTAGAAGCTCAGTTATAAGTCCTCTGTAGTTATCTGCCTTGTAATTTCCAAGGAAGTTCTTAACAACTTTTTTAAAAGATTCCCAAGCAGCAACTTCACAGTTATTCAAATTTTTTTCAAATTCAGTATCACTCATTAATTTTCTTATATCTGGACCAACAAATATACCTTCTTTTATCTTTGCTTCGCTTAATTTAGGGAACTTGTTTCTTAGATACTGAAATCCATTCCCCTCACAATCCATTGCTTTAACAAAATTTTTCATCAAGCCTAGCTTAATGTGTAGAGGCGGGAGGTACACTTTTTCAGGTTTTACTAGTGCTGGGTGTACAACATTCTTCTCTCCCACAGCCAATCTTTCTCGTTTTGGCCACTCTTTTTTGACGTAATGATTAATGCGGTCTCTGCTGTCCCACTCACACAAGAAACAACAAAATTTCGTATACCCAAGTTGTAAACCAAGTAACAGTGCTATTACTTTCAGGTCTCCACAAATATGCCATAAATGTTTCTCGTACTTAATCATATTCAACACAAGTTTCATGTTTTCGTATGTTTCCTTCATGTTTGCTGCATGAGCTACAGGGATTGATGGGTATTTATTTCCTACATGAAGAAGGACTGCTTTCAAACTATGTTTTGAAGAGTCGATAAAAAGACGCCACTCATCAGGATGGTGAAGGTGTCCAAAAGCTTCAAGTAAAGAGTCCACATCGTGACAGTAAACTAAGTCCTTATACTGACTGAAGAATCGTTCAAAATCACACTGTCTGTCACGAAAAGCAGATACTTTTGTTTCGTGTTGCAAAAGATTCCATCCTTTCAGACGTGATGCAAGAAGTTCTGATTGATTTTTTGATAAATGTAGATCACGAACGAGATCATTTAATTCTGACTGATTTATCAAGTGTGGTATTACGTTTGTATTGTCTAAAAAGTCTGTGTCTCTCGTATCTTCATCATTAGATAAATCTGATTTATCTTGATCAGTAACAGCATCTTCATCTAATTCCCATGTTTTTGGTGGTACTGGAATTGGGAGTTGTGGATTATGAGGAACAGGTCTTAAAGCAGAAGGAATATTAGGATATGTAACCGTATGTCTTGTCTTAGCTGTAATACCGGATATTTTCGTTGTACAAAAATAACAGTCGATTGAGTGATCCTTTGGTTCCCTCCAAACCATTGGAATTGCAAACGTCATGTGACGAGATCCATTCAGCCATCCAGTTAACAATGTTACACAAGAATTGCAACAAATATGAGGTGCCCAGGATTTGTCTTGATCGCCAACTTTACATCCAAAATATAACTCGTATGCTTTTTTTATCAGTGGAGTTATATTTCTCCTCTGAGACTTTAATGTTAACTCACCACAGATGTAGCAGAAACTATTTGGATGGTTTATACAATTTCGTGGCATTTTTATTATATGTTCACTGTTATATACCCACTGACAAACACAAATTGCAAAAATGTTAAAACTTCATACACACATAATGTTTACAGCTACACTGACGCGATACAAAATGTATTATAAGTAGTTAGAAAAGTAGTTGCACCATGAACGTATTCACATGGGAGCTCGCACTAAACTGTTGCAATAGTTACTCATTCTTAGTCAGCAATTGACAGTGTTTGTCTAATGTACTCCAGTGCTGAGTCATCAACATTGTAATTCATGGAGTATGATGAGTGACTCATGCGGTGTGACTAATAGGTGATGTAATCGAACCCTATCTTACTGTATGATGTACTGCATATAATAACTTTAATTTTATTGTTTTAGTCGCTTGTAATGAATTGTTATTAAACTGATAAGTTATTTTACTTTAATTTTCATCAATATAATTGCAGTAACATAATAAATTAATTAGAGATAAGTATATTTCACTCACATGGTTCATGCCCTGAATGACCTTGCTAGGAATACAGAAAGAGGTATTACAAAAAAACTAAGCCCGATGGAGAAATTCTGACTTCATATTTGGATTCAGCGCCCAAAAATACATAAGACTCAGCAAATATTAGCCATGTAACAAAATCACTGTTGACCAGTGTAATTAGTATTCTACTTTTTTTATACTGGTGGAAACAAGTTTCTGCAAATCTTCTTATTTTTTGTAATTTTTTAATTTGTATTTCATTATTATGGCATTTATTTCTCTCAAAATCACTACAAAATGGTGATTCACAATTAAGTGATTTGCAATTAATGGTGACTTGCAAATAAAGATGAATCAATCAATTGATTATTGCTAAAACTAATATTAAATTTTTAGTGATAATTAAATTAAATATTAAGTTTATACAATATTAACAGCCTCCCTGATTACCCCGAGTTATCTCGGATTCGTATATATTGCAGTCCATTATTATCACGAGAAAACTCGGGTCCCGATTTTCAAATATGAAGTGTTTCATCACGTTTACTAATGTCCTGAAACTCAGAAAGTAAGAAAATACTGTGAATTGTAATGAAGTTCACAATATTTTGGTAATAAACTTTGATTGATGAAAATGGATGGCAGGTGTTTGGTTCAACAGTCTTTGTGACAGCTGAGTAAAAGAAGTAATCAAAATTGTGATTATGTATGATGAAGATTATGCAATGTAGTTGATTTCTTCCGAGAATGATTAAGAAAGCATAGTCTTTAGTTTTAGTGGAATAATATTTATGTTTTTCATCTACCCGAGATAAATCTGAAGATTCAATTGATAATGACACTATATACTTTTATAACTTATGAAAAAATCAAATCAACATAAAACGTGTGTATTACATATATATATATTTTGATTTCTTATATTTAAAAATTAAATAATAGTTATGGATTATTTTTTTGCAATTATTCTGAAAAATTTTTAAAGAGAAATACTTTTAAAATAGTGTAATATCATCGTACTATAACTGTGTAAAATTTCAGAAAATAAATGAAAAATTACAGAATTATTTTCTTTTAACCATCAAATAACTTCAAACTGGTATAAAAGCATATCATGTGCACATGGTAATGAATTCACTTCAATGATGCACTTCAACAAGTATTAGAGGATGACTATCTTCCACATACCCTACTTTTGAAATTATCTCTTCTCTATCAATTTACACCTCCGGTGATGATAGCGGATCCAGTAGCCGGGAATTAGTACCTCCACTTACGCAGTTTTTAATTAAATTTTCCCCATAACCGTAACTGTCTTCGTGACCCCCGGGCGTGTGAAGTGTGCCTGCGGACCAAATCGAACATCAGATAATTAGCCAATCCCTCCAGCGTAATTTACCCCAATATAATGATTACCCCGGCGGATCATCTTCCGTATTTTACGTTCGTGGGATGACAATGACGAGAAGATTGCCCTACTCCGAATTCTCGGGTCTTCAAAATACTTGAAAGCTGTTTTGGGAGATTTTTCTTAAAATTTAATGTCCATAATTGGAGATGAATGTCTGTGCTCGTTTAAAACTAGAATTCTTCCCTCGGATTTTGCTGTATGAGTTCGTAGGGGTGGTGTTGAGATTTTCGTTTGCTGTATAATTAGGTTAATGGATTTAACTCGTTATGGAGTATGTACACGCTATTTCATTTACGAAGAGTTTTAGGTCGTTTGTTTTGAGTTATATCTAATTAAAATATTTGTTTGGATTCTTTAATGATATTTTTCCCTTAATTCTGGCCTAAAAGAAAAATGGCTATCTCGTTACTTTGTTATATATAACTATTTTTAATAATTTGAAAATATATAAAGTTTTTTTTTCAATCCTAAATATCTAAATTTCATCAAGCAAAACTTCAACAAAACTCGGTTGGTAAAATTTTAAATGATTTTTGAAAAAATATGGCAGGTTATAAAAACTTAAAATAATTGTATCTAGGCAGCAAACTGTGACACTAAAACATAACACATAAATATAAAACTAAACACATTTGATTAATGCTATCAGTTTCTATATATTACAGTTATCAGTTGAACATAGTCATTTGAAGGAATATATGGCAAAAAACCGTATTGAAAAATGCTACTCATTGTCTTTCATTCCACAAAAACATTTTAGAATAATGTACTTTTGTATTTTACCGAATAACATATCTAATTCGATAAATCATTCTTCTTCAATAGCAATCTTTAATTTATTACTCCGACTAATATAAAGGACTTGGAATAAAATTGAAGCACCTGACCACCGCAATAGTAACAACAACTGGAACTGGGGTTGAGACCAAACGTTCATCACCAACCACAGTATAACCCTTCCTGTAGGAAATATTCCCCGTCATCGACAGGAGGTAGCCAATTCCTACCATTTCTGAACCCACTAGGGTGTAAAATATCAATTACCATACCGAAAACCTCTCATCCTCATTTTTTGAAGTGTTCTCCAATGAGATATTTTTCAGTAATAAAAATAAAGTTGTGTGTGTACAAGCTTTTAATGAATTTGATGATTCAATAATGTAAATAATATAGAATCGTGTTTAAAACTTTTCTCAAATACACTTATCCATAGTATGCCTTAAATAGGATAAAAAATTTATTAAATCTATCTGTTAACTGATAATTAAATGGTAAGAACAATGTTTTTAATTATTATTTTGATAATAAATTATTATAAAAATTGAGTATTTAAATTTTGTGTTAGTCTTTGGAGAAAACAAAGTTGCATAAGGTATTATACTTCTTGTAAATCCGGAAACCAGTTATTAATTTATTTTTTTTACATTTTCTTTAAAAACACGAAAAAGTTATCGCCTCCTTTTTATAATCCAAATTTTTGTATTAATAATATGTTAGCTGATAATAAAACTTCAAATTAGGTTAAATATGCTAAAATTAAAAAAATATTTTTTAAAGTTTATGTAGATTTATTGCTTATTAGATTCATAAATGTTATTTTTGACTTTAAGGACACAAAATTGCAAAAGTTTAATTCGTCATAAAATCATTGGAAAAATGGATTAATAAATTTTATCAATACTAGCATGAAATAAATTCAATAAAAGCTCGTAAAAGAGCAAGAAAACATAATTACGAGACCATAGTTTATGGAACTTTTGTTTAATCTTTGGTAATAATAAATATTTTCCATATTTCGTCTTGAATTTCTTTCTTTTCTTAACAAATTACTGAAAGTTTAATATTTTACTCGTCTGAATCTTCAAGACAAAGTTCACTGTTAAACTAAAACTAAAAACATTCCATTCTTCTTATTCAGTACATCACAAAGCATAAAGACTGCAAATGACAGACATGTATTACCTGTCTTCCTGGGCGGGCTATCTCCACACACGACGAGGTTTCCCAACTCTTTGCCTAACTTCAAATGGAAAATTAGATTTCTCATGCCATTTGGAGCTATGCATGTTATCTGCAGATGAAAAATATGAAGACATTGAAAAATTATGTCTTTCCTAAAGAGAGAAAAAAAACATCAATTTGGACATCTGTTACTGATGGACCAAAATTTAAATTCTTCTGCACGTGAAGGAAAACGATGACTGTCTCGAAAAGAAACAAAGATATTTTTTATTTGATTGACTTTAAAACAATTTTGTGTATGTCTTATATTATAGCTTGTATAGGACAAAGCAAATTTTAACATTGTCAAAAGATTGAATTTTTATAAAATTTACGATGTTTTTTCTTCAAGAGGTTAAAAAGAAAATTAAAAGCATAAATTCGTGAAGATAAATTATAATTTTTTATGAATATTCATGAAATTTATGACTTTTATGTTTTTTGTCTTAAATTATTTAGATTATCAAATACAGTGTCTTAAATTTTTAATTTTTTGAGCACTAGATGTTTTTATTCAAAAATCATTTTTTTTGTGTGTGTGCAGTGATCAAAACGTGTTTCTAATTTTTTTTCTTACATTTTTCTTAAATCTACAATTCATCATTAAAAAACTTAGCTTCATTTATAAATTTATAAAATCAAGCTAAAATTAATTCAGTTATTAATTATTTATTATTACAAATTTGGTTACTTTCTAATAAAAATTTGGATATTTGAGAGACAAATATTAAATTCTCAAAGTATTAAAACATTATAATGTCATCGTGAAGAACAAAACCGTAAAGATTTCAGAATTCCTTTATTTCAAAAATTAAGTAAATTATCTATTACAAAATTTGACCATTTCAAATATAAAGAAAATAAATTTTATAAAAGTGCTTTAAAATATCGCATTGATTACATGATAATGAATTAGCTAAATATCACTTTATGCACACAATAATGAATTTGCTTAAAATATCGTTGTGCTCACACAATAATGAATTTGCTTTAATTATCGCTTTGTGCAAAAGATAATAAATTTGCTTAAAATATCGTTTTACTCACATGATAATGAATTTGCTTAAAATATCGTTTGGTGCACAAGATAATGAGTTTGCTTAAAATATCGTTTTGCTCACACAATAATGAATTAGCTTGAAATATCGCTTTGTGCACACAATAATGAATTCGCTTAAAACATCGTTTTGCTCACATAATAATGAATTTGCTTTAAAATATTGTTTGTGCACAAGATTTGCTTAAAATATCGGTTTGCTCACACAATAATGAATTAGCTTGAAATATCGCTTTGTGCACACAATAATGAATTTGCTTAAAATATTGCATTACTCACATAATAATGAATTTGCTTCGAATATCGCTTGTGCACTAGATAATGAATTTGCTTAAAATATCGTTTTTCTCACATTATTATGAATTAACTTCACATGTACATTCAATTGACATAAATAGATCTTTCGTATCTTCTGTGCTCATTTCTATCAACCTGGAAATCTCGTGGATCTTTCTAATTATCCAGAATATCTACTAACTTAGATTCAATGCCTCCTATTCTCGAAATTTTGTTGAGTTTTCTTCGCAATCGTGGCTAGGTACATGAATCCTGGTTTGCCAGGTATACTTGCGGTCTAAATTGACCGTTGGGCAATTAACCAGTCTCTGCAGGGCGATTTTCTAGGATATAATGATTGCCCCAACAGGTATCATTTTGCATCTTTATAGAATGACGGTGATGTGAAAATAACACATCTGAGCTTTCAAATTTTCAAAATACATAAAAGCTACTTTGGGATTTTTTCCCCTAAAATTTAAAATTAAAGATTCAAAATGAATGGCTATGCTAATTCTAAATATCAGTTCGATTTTGCTTTAAGCTATAGAGAGTTAGCTGTACTATTCTTAAGGTTCTAATTTGCTATACAATTAGATTAATATATTAAAACTGTATGGATAGAAATTAATATAAGTGTATCTACTATTTCATTCATAAAAAATTTAAAAAAATTTGTTTATATTTATACCATTGGAGTCCCCATATTTAAATATTTAAGAGTATTTTTGCGTTGCCAAATCCAATGCACATAGTTAAAATTAGGATAAAAAATATTTTAGAATCATATTTTTCTGTACCAATTTTTCGTACCAAATTACTAAATAATTAAATTTTGCTCAAATCCGAATCCTGCAAGACATATATAACTAAAACTTAGTATGCAACTAAAATTCAAAAGGAAGATGAAGACTGCAAATCACTTTAACTGCAAATGACAGAAACGTATTACCCTCTTCACGGGTGGTATATCTTTTACATGCGACGTGGTTTCCCCATTCTACCTAACTGCCAATGGAAAATTGGATTTCTCATACCATTATGCGTTTTGAAATGTTATCTGTAAAAAGGAGAGGTTCAAGACATGAGAAAGTTTCTGTCTTCACCGGTGTCTTAAAGTGAGAAAGAAAATTTCGTTTTGGACATGTGCCAGTTCGGGACCAAAGTTTAAGCTGATGGTCTCTCGTTGAAGAAGGAGTAGTTTAGAAAAGAATTTAAACGAGTGGAATTTTTACGAATGTTATTAAATTAATCTTATTTATGCGATAAATGGAGAAAAGCTAATTTTTAAATGTTTGTTCTTGTGGAAGTAATTTGGTTCTGTTTTGAAAAATTTGTAGGAAAATTTCGCTTCTGCCTCAAAATATTTCCCCCTTATTTTATAAAATGCTCTACTATAAACAATCAAAGATATTTTTTGAAGAATTCAGCATTTTAGTTACAATAGGAAATTATGTTTTCAAAAAAAATTTGTTTTTAAAATGCTGCTTACTGTTTTTTAATTAGAAAAGATATTTAGAACTGAATAATCTAATTTAAAAGCAGATGTGACTAAAAGAAGATCTTTAATTCAAGTTTATATTTGATTTTGTTTTCGAAATTTTTTTAAAAAATTCTTTTTTTTCCCTCATATTATTATTTCCTTATTTTGTATCTTCTGTAAACAATTTAGCAAATTATTTTTCTAGAAGAATTCGACATTTTTGTTTCACTAAGTATATATTTTTCCAAAAAAATGTGTTTATAAAATGCCGCTTATTGTCTTTTAATTTCGAAAAAAGCGTGGACATTTTAAAAAATGATTCGTCTGACTTAAAAACAGATGTGGTTGAAATAAGGTCTCAAATTCAAATCTCTATTTGGTTTCTTTTTCGTGACTTTTAAGAAAATACCATTTTTTCCTCAACTCATTGTTCCTTTATTTTATAAAATTCCTTTCAATAAACAAAACAGAATTTTTTTTCTGTAAACACTCGACATTTTCATTGCAATAATAAGATATTTTTCTAAAAAGATGGGTTTTTAAAAGGTCGCTTACTGCTTCATAATTGGAAAAGATTATGGATATTTTTAGAACTAATTTAAAAATAGATGTGAGTGTAGTAAGATCTACAGTTCAAATAGATTATTAACTTTATTTTTTTTTGTATTTAAAACATTTGAGGGGTTTTTTTTGTGTAATTTATGAAAAAAATTAAAAAATTTAAAAATTTAAGTGTAAAATCATTTTCAAATACACTTACATAAATTTTTAATTTGCAGTTAAGAAATTTTTAAACTATTTGTAAATTTATTCTTAAAATTAAAGAAAAAAAGTCATTTTTATGATTCTAATTTTTTTCTTTTCTTTTCAATCATTTATTTTTAATGATCGAGGAATATTACTGCTTTTGAATTTTGCTTCTATAATTCAGAATATTACAAATTTCCTCGGTTAAATACGTGAATGTTTAACAAATATTTTTTGGAAGAAGATGAAACAATCAATTGATGTTGGTCTATATTATTGAATTCAAATGTTCTATAATACTGTATATATAGTTTCAAAATTGTTTTATATTGTCGTGTATATGAAGTTACCATTTATGAACCCTGTTTTAACTGAAGTCAGTGACAACAATCACTTATCTTAAATCGAGACTCTATTCAAGAAATTAATCTGTACGTTTGTTTTTATTCACAAGACAAATCATCCAGATTTAGAATGATACAGAAAATATTAGAACGCTGTAGAACAAACGAGAAACAACAGTAAGTAAAACTATCACAAAACAATTTTGGGTCAACTTTTCTGCAGTCAGATGCATTGCCTTCTAATTACTGATCCATTCAATCAGCGTCGAGTTAAAATAAGTTCCCTTACAATATATATTAAATTTCCTGTTAAAAATACTTTTCTAATCCAGGTCACAAATTTCAGTAGTGTGATCTATCATTTTTTAAATTATACAAGTCATTTAATTTATTCATTAATTATAGATTTAAACTCATTTACTTTAAAATCATTTTATGCAATGTAAAAAATAATTCGAAAATAGATCTTTACACAGTGGAGATCAAAGACGTACTTTTAGTTAAAAAGCTTTTTATAAAAAAAAATAAACTGCAAAAATTGTAAACGAATAATTTTAAATTTTCTTTCCAATTTTCATTTCTTTTATTACTTTTTTGTGCTTCCGTTGATTTCATCTAGAATCATTTTAGTCCTATTTCTTTACATATATTTAGAGAAATTTAGATGTAGTTTAGGACGAAATGGGTTGTTTGGTTGCCTCGCCATTTGATCTTTAATGGCCTAAATATTCATTTACCCGAGATATAATGCCCTGCTAGCAAGTAAATGGCCATGGCAGTCATCAATCTTCGTAATTTATGCTAAAAAGCTGAATTACTCGTTTAACAAAATAGAAAATGATGGGCTTTTGGCCAGAACGGGTGGATATGTATATTAATTCTAGGAGAATAATATGCTGTGTTTACGATGATTTATTAATCGTAATTCTTAATGAAGATTGTGTAAGATAATTATTAACGGCATTGTATTTTTGTGGCAACAGTTATTTTATGTTGATGTGTTTGGCAACAGTGTGAAAAATTCGAGCTTGATAAAATAAAAATGGTGATTTCGTTATTCTAAGGATTTAGTCTTGTTTTATAAGTTAATAATTCAGAAGTGGGATAAGAAGTGGATAATTGTATAGTTTTTGAAAGATGTCTTTACTTGCGAGATTACGAAAAAAGAGATTGAATATTTAGGATTTGTTGTCAGCAAGGATGGTATCAAACCTGGACCCAGAAAACTTGCTGCTGTTGCCGAATTCCCTGTTCCCCAAAAAAGGGATGAAGTTCAGAGATTTTTGGGATTGACTGGATTCTTCCGTCGCTTCATTGCTGGATATGCGTCAATTGCAGCTCCTTTAACCCGCTTATTAAAGAATGGTCAATTATTTGTCTGGACCAATGAACATCAAACTTCTTTTGAAAGATTACGTAATCTTCTTGTATCCAAACCAGTCTTGAAATTGTTTGATCCTCGGGATGAAACCGAACTGCACACCGATGCAAGCTCCGTGGGTTTGGCTGGAATGCTACTTCAGAGAGACAGAGATAATACCCTTCGCTTGGTCTATTGTGTAAGCAGACGTACTAATCCAGATGAAGAAAATTATCATTCGAGCCGATTGGAGCTACTGGCTGTTGTTTGGTCTCTCAGTCGCCTTAGATCCCTTCTTCTTGGTCTTCGATTTACTATTATTACAGATTGTTCTGCAATTATATATCTAAAAACTCAAAAAAATATAAGGCCCCAAACGGCAAGGTGGATAGAACAGCTAAGTGAATTCAATTACGATGTTAAGCATAAATCCGGTGACCAGATGACCCATGTGGACGCCCTGAGTCGCGCACCAGTAGAAGACGAAGATCCTGAACAATCTAAAGAAGCCACTGAATGCAGCCCATTAGATATAATAGTGAAATGTCCGAAATTGATACCAGTATTCCATTAAATATAAGTGAGAAACCGCGTGTCTATTATATAAGTACTGAAGAAGACAAAGTAGCTTTAATTCAGTCCCAGGACGAAGAGTTAAACAATATCATTAAAATATTAAAATGCTCCAAGAAAAAAGCGGAAAAGAAAAATATTGACAGTAAATATGAACTTATAAACGGAATACTGTACCGCTTACAAATTGACAACGGTGTCTGCAAAAAATTGTTTGTAATGCCACGATCTATGAGGAAATATTTAGTTGTACGCTTTCACGATTTTTCGGGTCATTTTGGAGTTGACAAGGTCAAATTACTTATAACACAGCATTTCTGGTTTCCACGAATGTCAGAATATGTAAAACAGCATATAAATCAATGCGTTACATGTGCTTTTACGAAAGTACCCGCCGGAAAAGTTCAGGGTAAACTCAATCCAATTCCGCCAGGTAAACGACCCTTTGAAATAGTACACATGGACTTTTTGGGACCCTTTAACGCTAGTTCGAATCGCAATACTGAACTATTAGTAATAATTGATAATTTGACAAAATTTGTTCGTTTACGTGCATGTACTAGTTGCTCTACTAAATGTGTATTGAAGTACTTTGAAGAATTCATAAATGACTTTGGAAGTCCTATCAGAGTCGTTACTGACCGAGGCTCATGTTTCACATCATCAGCATTTAAAGAATTCTGAATGAAGCATGGCGTAAAACATACTGTGAACTGCTCGCAAAGACCAGCTGCTAATGGACAAGTGGAGCGGATAAATCGTGTGCTTATACCTATGATTTCCTCAAATGTGCATGCAGATAACCATAGGGACTGGGACAAGATGTTGCCTGAAATCCAGAGATGCATTAATTGGTCGCCCAGCAAATCTACAGGCAAAGCGCCATTCCACCTATTATTTGGATACAAGCCTAGAAAACTTGATAATTTTCCAAGAGAATTGCTTCCAATGTCGGATGAATATGTTTCTCCTGGAGTACTGCAAGAAGAAGCACGAAACGATATACTGAAAGCACAAGAGAAAATGAAGTCTAATTTTGATAAGCATCACTGTGATGCACATACATATTCTGTTGGCGATGTTGTCGTTGTAAAACGGTTACCTGAAACCACTCCTGGGAGTCGCACAAAAACGCAAGTTCGATACAGAAGACCCCTTGTAGTTGTGAAGGTGTTTCCATCTGATGTATATCAAGTCACAGATTTTAGAACAAAAGCACAAGGACGTGTACGACGGCATTATACAACTACAGCTCATGCATCGCAGATGAAACTATTTCACATTGTAAATGAAGATGAAATCGTTGACGTTGACTATGATGATGAAGAGGAAGATATGGTTAATGAACTCCCAAATGCTCCACGAGAAAATAGAATAAAAAAATTGCCAACATACCTTCAGGACTATGTACTTTGAATAATTTACAATGTGCCTCATTTTCGTAATTTTATGGACAGGGTCGTCCATTTTTTTTCAGGATGGCCGAATGTAAGATAATTATTAACGGCATTGTATTTTTGTGGCAACAGTTATTTTATGTTGATGTGTTTGGCAACAGTGTGAAAAATTCGAGCTTGATAAAATAAAAATGGTGATTTCGTTATTCTAAGAATTTAGTCTTGTTTTATAAGTTAATAATTGTAATGAGAAAAGTTTTAATACATACATAGTCTTATTAATTACAAACTTTTTAAATATAAAGTTATGTTCAGGATGAATAAATTTTTATGAAATATCTTATACTTTTAAATCTTTTCTTAAAATTAATTGAAAAAAAAACAATTATAAAATGTAAAATTATATTAATAAAAAAACCAAATGTATTTTTAAAATGGTAAAATGTATGTTTTTGTGTGTGTGTTGTTGTTTTTACTTATGACACTTGTCATATTGGACAAGCTCCCCGCTGATACAGAAGCAGATTTAAGCTGAAAGGAGTGTCTCTTGTTTTTGAAGCAGTGGCAACTAGGGCCAAGAGTACGACTTAACTACACACTCACCACATTCGCTTGCACAACCCCTTTTTAGAAGGGGGGCTCATTCACACATCTCACAGAGGCACACAGAAGAACAACCATGCCCGAACCGGGACTCGAACCCGGGACTCCCAGAACGCGGGAAAGACGTGCTACCTCTGCACCAGAAAGATGGCTTTGTGTGTGTGTGTGTCAGTGGGAAGAAACTTTTAGAAATAGGTATAAAGCAAAAACTTCTAATTTAAAATGTTATCAAGTGATTTGGTCAGTATTTTGGAATTAACACAAAAAAAATTATCTAATTTTTGAACTTAGAAATAAGTTGTATTTTTAGCAATTCATTAAATACTAGATTTCAATTAATAAATAACATGGAAAATATAATTATTTTCTCACTAAGCATTAAAACAATCATAAAAGGATTTTAAATTTAGATATTGCTTATTTGTTAGTTCGGAATCTTCAAAACATTTTGAAAAATCATTATTTAAAATTTAAGCAAAAAAAATCATTTGAACAAAAAAAGAATATTCAGTTCTGCATTGACTTTGTAAGTTAATGCATAACTGAGCAAGTATGAGGGACAGTAATACTATGGGGATAATAAAGCTTCTATGAATATCATATAATAAAACGAAACATATACAGTAAATATGAAAAATATGTTTTTAAATATGATAAAAATTCCATTTAACTGTGAATGTTTCTATAAGGATTTCGATGTGTTTATATTTTTGTTTTGCTCTTCAAATATTTAATAAAGGAAGTTTTCTCTATTTTTTAAACTCTGTCAATGTTGAAAAAACCCAATCACTCGTGAAACGAAACTACGGTGGATGTCCATTACTTTTAGCTTTTACTGCAAAACTATTCTCTGATTCCTTAAATAAGGCCTTTTGTTTATTAGAGATGTACTTCCAAATGGTTTGGTGGACAAAAAGGTTTTTAAAGATTTTTAGGGGGCCACATAAACCAGGTAGCATCCATTGGATAAGAATGTCACTTTTGTCTAATCACTACGTAACTCCGATACAAACCCTAATATTGCGAGTTCAGTCTTAACATTCATCCACAATGGTGACCCACGATCTTGACTAAGCAAATTGTTGTGGCGCCCTCTACCGGCAGCAAAAGTCTTTGTATGCATTAAAAATAACAGCCAATATCATCAGCACCAACAACTTACACTTGTCTTACACCAACTTCGGTTAACTACCGGCTGACAGGTGGGAACGAATGTGGTGAAACCCTCATAAGCCAGATAACGTCCATCGGACAAGAGTGTCACTTTTGTCTAATGAATATGTAACTCGGCTACAAACACTAACGTTGCGAGTTCGGTTTTAACATTCATCCACAATATCTCAGAAGATATTCCAAAGGATATTTGCTGTTTCTTATATAAACTCCTTAAAAACACAAACTGTCATTAGCTTCTTGAGAGGTAGAGGTTTTATTCTTGTCTTTGAAAGAGAAATTTGATATCCTATACTCTAAGTTATGTGAACTCGAATGATCTTGGGAATGAGAGGATTAAAATCTCTTTAAACAAAACTGCTTTGCTTCGTTATTACTGTTCTATTTTAGAATGTATTTGCTATCAAAGGAAACAATGTAGAATTTCCTTGAAACTTATAATGCCAAATACCATAAAAAACTGAAGCTTCATTCATTAATTGAAATTCTTTTTTGTCTTCTCGCAGTGGGTGGATCATTGGCCAATTCCCGGCTGACCTTAAGCTCTCGTGGTGGCACTCCGGTCTCGTTGAAGTC